>NQII01009052.1:282-17201 GCA_002778355.1 Clitarchus hookeri
AGTCGATTGTCTCATTTTCCTCGTTGCCTACAAGATGCGTTGGTCTCGTGCTGTTGCCATATAGAATGCCATATCTTCTAGAAACGTTTAACTGAACACAACAAATCCTGGAAGCATAGAGAGCTGATGCGGCCATCTGCGTACTGAAAAGCAGGCACTCAAGCACATGAGCTACGAGTTTTGTTTAGTACAAATGCCTGTAAAGGTTTTTCATAGTAATTACTAATATATTACCCCACGCATGCTTGACTTATACATTTTCACGCCATCTTCTGCATAAAATAAAATAATCAAATTTTTTACAGCAGATTACGCTGGATTTGCTAAAATTATTAGAGCCAAATCCTACCAAAATTATTCAATAAATAAAATGGGTGTTAAAAAAATTAGCTCGCCATTTTTTTCAACGGTTTACCATCATCGCCTACAACTTAACTTGTGTGTAATTAAAACTTGAAATTAATATTTGTTTATACCAGTAAATATAAAATGCATATATATTTTCTAAATGTGTACCATTCATTGTGTACAACGGAAAACAATCACTTTTTTTTAACAAAATTTTTTTTTGTTTATAATGTTGTCCGTGAATGATGCCTCCGAATTCAGTGACCAGTCTGTGTCCACCCCCCTGCGAAAAGGCTAGCAACAAGTATCCCCAAAGAAGGCGAAAACACACAAATTAAAGCGAACCTGAGCACTACCCGCCATGCTCAAAATGGAGGGGATACCAAAGAGTGTAAGACAAGGGAAGGTAAAGAAAACCAGCGTTATGGACGGCCAAGCCAATCAGGAGTGTTCCGATCCACCGTGCTGAGACTGGCTTCCCCAACAATGTTTTTAGTATCAACCCCATGTTTACGCACTCTACTTCCTCACAAAAAGTTTACAATAGAGTGAACATTTTAGCAAATGGCTGTTCTTCTGAAATACTCGTGCAAATTTGCCGAAGTGAATAGGAGGTGCCTAATTGTTCTGAGAGAATAAAGTATTTAAAAAAAAAACCCAGATGCACGTACAGTTAAAAACTTGATGGCAATTCTCAAGACAGCAGCCGAAAAACAAGTGATTGCATAAAGTCGTAAACTTCGTTTAACTCATCATTTAACTTGATAATTACTCAGATCTCTTTCAAAACTTGTATGCTCTATTCTTAGCCGTAAATAAATATACATATATAGTAAGGAATGTTTTCGATTAATTAAACTCTGGCTTCGTTCTTGTCACTTTTACATTAAACATGCTCTTTCCTGAAACAGTTGGATGTATGATTTTATAAAGTCTTACAAAAATACCACAAAAATGTATAACATTTCCATGACAATTTTACAAAACTATTTGTTACAGCAGGCTTCTCAGAGAAAACTGTACATTTACGTTCAGTCGCAAATCAAGTGGATATCATTTAACACTGCCGTAAAATTATTTTATGTATAATGTGATAAAAAATTATAATATGAAATAACTTTATTCATGTTTTATGGGCTACAGCAAAAATTGCACTTATGATACATGAACAAGAGCAAATTCTAGGTGCCGAAGGAAATGCCAGTGACGTCAGTGATCCAGTGCGCGTAGCTAGTGACGCGAGCGTAAACAAGGCGTTTCAGCCGCTGAAGGGTAGGAGGGGGGGGGGTAGCCAATCCTGCAGCCAAATATTGAGCCGAAGGACACTATTCCGATCTGGGTTGTCACGCCATTTGAGTTGACAACAAGAGGGCCACCTCTTTCTCCCTGAAACACAACAGAAACAAGTAAAATCCGCGTATTCTTTACAAAATGTTACAGCTCAACTTATTGTAAAGAAATTTTGAAAGCTACCAAGAATCTTAACTTTAGTAGGACCCGAAACATTGTCTATACGTTGCTGAACTTTAAGTTATGTTTTTGATATATCTCTAACCAGAACTAGTTCTGTCTCCACATTTCCCAAGAATGAAGCACTCTCAGTCCTGGCCTCTGAGAGTTTAAAAAGATTGATTTCCAAGTAACCAGAAAGGATAAAAAAAACTCCGAAAAGAGAAAAGGAAAATAAAATCGTGTTACTACGGTTCACTCAGGGGCGATGCGATTCTTTCCGAACGGAAAACCCTTACTCATAAATTAAAGAAGAATATGTCAACACTTAACTGGTTGTGTTGAGGTAATGCGCACAACTGAGAAACAAAGTCAGGCACTGTTAAAAGAAAATAGAGAACCTCGAGGAAACTCATCGTGTATGGTCCACGTTCACATGACTTCAATAAAACCAACACTTTGGACTTTGACTGTTCTTTGATGGAACTTGTAAGGCAGCAAGGATACACTCTCGCACTACCCCAATGATCCAACTCCCCCAAAATCAGTTCTTCAATAAACTTGCTATGTGTTCTCAAATACTCTCATTTGAAGTGGATAATAACAAATATTGTAAATGTTTTCTGAAGTTGAATTTCTTTGTGATCACTCAAATAATTTGAAAAACCTTAACCAGTTTTAAAAAAGCGTGAAGAATTTTAGATTCATAAAATTGCCATGATTTAATTTGTCCTTCGATTGAAGAGGAAGACGTGGTATAATTATAAATAACCTGTAATTAAATTTAACTTAAAGGAGAACACTTTCCATTACTGCAAAGGAAATTTTGCACTGTTTGCATTTAGATGTGTTAGAATATTTCCACTGATCTCATGCCTTTTTAATAACACATTATAAAATAGGTGGTCCACTTAGTATTTGTTAAGAACAATTGTTAGATAACTATTCATATCGTCATAATTCGTCAACTAATTTAACAAATCTAATCTTACCTGCCATGTACTCTTCCTGTTCAATTCAGAAGTGCAGAGATGTGAGTTAACTATCACACCAGGGTAAGCAAACCTACACACTGAGTTTGACATAACGGGCAGGTTGACATAACAAAGAACTGGACTGATGGCCTTGAAAGCTGTGGGATGAGTAAAAAAACGTGTTACTGGTTCATAATACATGGTTACTGTTTTGTTCGTTTTAAATATAATACCCACTGACCATCAGAAGTTCTTCCCCATCCACTGACAGTCGCTTGGGCGTTTTCGAAGTTTTGTGCTGGCTGAGATTGACTTGGGATCCTAATTGGCTGGATATTTGCTGAAACACACAATACCTTTCTGGTAATAAACCCTATTATACCGATTTTCATAGCATGTGAAATAATAATAAATATTTCTTATTACAGTCGCTCACTAGAACATGAGTCATCATTCTGATTTGTTATAACTAAACCAAAAATATGTGTACAGCGCAGACGCAAAATATCTGATACCTTTATGAGGCAGATAATTTTCCTAGCACATTTAATGGATAAGATTCTCACTCGAATGCGTAAATCTAATCATTTCTCTAGTAGGAGATTTGTACTTGAATGAGATCAGAATTTTTACTAGATGTAAAGACTTTACGCAAAACCTTATTTACTGTTAAATTCATCCTATTATTTTTTCAGCAGTCCACTTAACTTGCATGCAAACACAAATATTTTGTATGTAATGTTGGATAAAGGGATGGGAAAGTTTGTTCCAGCACTTAAGTCGCTCAATTACTTAATTATATAAAGGATGCATAATTCAAATATCTCGAGAATACAATGTTTAAGATATTATATATACTATATACACACACAAACACTCGCATACATCGGAGCAATTTAACAAACAAAATTTATGTTCGTAATTAGAGCTTATATTATAAGTTACTGCTAAAATTGTCAAGGCAAATTGCTGTACGACAAACAACGACAAAAAGGCAATTTTCCCGTTCAGAACAATACGTTCGGTTCGATGAGGCGTACATACGGGTTTTAGTATCGTTCTTAGTAATCGCTTCGTATCCTGACCTTCCAAAACTCAAACTAGTGCTATATGATGATGTCTTAGTGAGTAACAGAAAAATGTAATTTTATTTATTGCAATTAAAATGCTTATTTTCGTCCACTATATACACAGCACAACAAACTCCCTGCGCCTGAAAGGATTGAAAAAGTATGGCGTACACATCAAAATTGCCTTCTTTCGTAAATTCATAATTTCTTGGCATACTTCTAGACGCATGTTAGCTCTGTTGGGCTTTGCTCGCCATTATACTGTATCTTCCTGCGCAGTTTTATAAGAGACACGTTGCCCTGCAGTGTTTTCTTGATCCGTTGAGGATGGATGTGTATCTGACCACTGATGAAGATCTCCTGAGATGACTTGAATTCCTGGATATTGTGAAAACCAAGAATGAACGTAACAGGTCCAATAAGTCTATAAGTATAACATGATAACGGTAAGATTAAGGGCTATGAATAGGTCTAACTATTCGTGAGTTTCCAAAATTTAAAACCTACAACTAAATTACAATTTTTTTATTTAGATTGAGATTATTTTATGAGCTATATACTTGATTTAACTAAACTATAATAAACAACATTTTAGATAAAATGCATAGGTCCCGAATTAAATTTTTTTTACTGTTTTTCGTATAATAAGTTAAAAAGGCCACAAAATTATTACATGTGCGAAAACAACTGTTTCCAAATATTTAAAATTTTATTCTATAAAACTTTAAAACAAAAAATAAAAAATAATAATTTTAACTGAACTTACGCTTTTATAAAGTTATTAATTTTAATTTCAAATGCTTTTCCTCGCACGCATATTAATTTAAATATTACATAATTGTCAATCATATTACTTTGTTACATTTTAAGTCTATTATTTTGCCATGACCATCAATTTTGTGGTCTACATAGCTAATTTGTCGCAAAATTAGTAATTTTTAAATAGAGAGTTATGGACTGTACGAACTATTTTTGTATAAGATAGTTACCAGCGTTCGTATACCTTGTTAATTAATCTTACACCATTAAAATATATTCAGTAGATCAAATTATTGTGTACATATAGGTAATGAGTGTTTACCTTCAACCTTCAATGAAATGGAATGATATGACGCTTACGGTGACGAAGCAAGTCAAGAGCAAGGAAAGACACCGAAGAAAATAATAGTTATGGGTTTATTCTATCTTTGCAACATGCGAGAAAGTTTTCTGAGATCGTACTTAAAATATGCAACTTTAGCGAAGAAGTTACGAGACAAACTATGTTTTCCATGTTATAGCAATACAAATACAGAAAATGGGCACGAAAACAAGACTCGTTTGTAGTAGCGTTCGCAATGGTTTCACGTTTGAATTGTAAAGTGGATGGTGTAGTTTGAGTGATCTCTAAGGTTAGGCCGAGAATTCCAGCTTCACGTTGCTACACAAATAGTTATAAATGTGAAAGTGGTTAAAACATTTTTTGTAGAAGAAAATTAACTAAAGTGACTTCTGTTGAAACAAATGCAGATGAACAAACATTCCACTATCAAGGCGCAATGGTTATAAACTTGAAATTTAACCAAATAGTCCGCGAATGTAGGGGAAAGTGGGGGAAATACGAACACCTAAGGGAAAACGTAAATAAAACAGTGGAATTTGATTACAGAGTTTNTAGGGGAAAGTGGGGGAAATACGAACACCTAAGGGAAAACGTAAATAAAACAGTGGAATTTGATTACAGAGTTTCTTTATTGTTTAATTATAAAGTGTACTTATCTGTCTAACGAATTCACTAATCAACATTTATATTTGTTTAATAAATTGCAACATTATGAAAGAAAAACAAAACCCTTAGTGTTCGGTTTTACCCGACATTAGTCGGGTAAATACGAACACCAAGTGGGGTAATTACGAACTAACATTATTAACGACAGAGATCACATTTAAAACCCAACGATGTTGACTGTCCGTCAGTACAACTCTCGTGAGCCCATTTTTTGCACACGTAGCACATAATCCAGTCTTCAGCGGGGGGATCTATATATTTATCTCTACAAAATATACAAAAGTAGTCTTCATTTTCCTTTTCGCCCTTCTCTTTGTTTGAAGGTTTCTTCTTACTATATTTCAGTCTTTTTATTTGGGTTTCTTTTTTTGGCATTTTTTCCGTTTTTTTCTTGATTTCTTCTGCTTTAGCTCTTTTTCTGTTTTCCTTTTCCTCTAACTGATCTTTCATGGATGTGCTCGTAAGAATAGTAGATTTTTTCTTCCTAATATTGCGTTTTGATATTTTTGGAGACATAATAGGCAATTCAACGATCTCTGATAGGGAAACGGCATGCGTGCTTGCATCATCGCTTTGTGAATTAACAGGACCTATATCAGAAGCTTGGTCATCATGGTCTTCAACACGGTGATCTTGAGCTGCTGCGGTTACATCGGCATGATTGTGAGCGTCAGAAGCTTGTTGAACATCAATTGCTTGGTTATCTGATGGTTGGGTATTTATATGAATGTTTTGTGTCGGATTTATTGTTTCTTGTGCGGTAGGCTGAATTGAATCTATCTCAACAGGGCGCAAGGGATATATTCCTGCAGCTCTAAATCCACTTGCAGCTTTTTCAAGGTTACTACAACGGTTAAAAGCGTTTGTAAACAATTCGACTATGTCGTATTGTGTAATGGGCTGTCCAAATCGCACTGCCATGTGATTCTCACATTCTTGATTGTATGCAGTCTTGATAGGGCCAAAATATGTCAAGTCCAAGGGTTGGAGTCTGTGAGAGGTGTGTGGGGGCAGAGTTAGCATAATGATTCCATGATCTCTGCAGAGTGAGAATGCATCAAGACTTATATGACTCTCATGGTTATCTAAAATAAGCAAAAGGGGGTTTTCCTTTGAAGGCTTTGCATATGAAATAAAGTGGTGTAGCCAATCCACAAATAGGCTTTCATTTATCCATCCAGAGTCTGACACAGCCCCAACCATATTAGGGTTACTACCTTTTAGTAATTGTGGATTCATACGCTTCCTTTTAAATATAAAAAATGGAGGAATGTATTGGCCAGCTGCACTAAATGCACAAACAACTGTTGTTGTAGACCCCCTTTCAGCACTCGTTGCCTTACCAACTTGTTTCTGACCTTTTACTGCCACTATTCTCTGATTTCTTTGGACCGTTGATATACCTGTCTCATCGACGTTAAAGATTTTATCAGGTTGAATATGATGTTTGTTTTGTATGGCCTTCAAATTATCATAAAAAATTGTAACGTCAGTTTCATTGAACGCAGTGATACGATTCAGTGAAGTCGCCTCAGGTGTCCTCAGAGATATGCTGGGATGTCTTTTCATGAAATTGTAGTACCAGTCTTTTCCGGCTAGCTGTTTCACTCGGTCGAAATTGTGCGGAAGTTTGTTCTTCTCGGCAAATTGGTACGCGATTTGGCGAATTTTTTTTATGGTTAGGCCATAATAGAGTTTACTGCATTTTATGATATAATCGACAAGTTGCGTTTCCTGATCGTCTGTAAATAAAGGTTTTCGTCCAGACCTTGGCAGTTTTATCACGTCTTTCTTTAGGTGGTCAAAAATGGTTGTTTTTGGAACATTATAAGTTTCTGCTGCTTTGCCGAGGGTGAGTTTTTTTGTCTTAACATCGTCTATAGCCTTTTTGAGATCTTCTAAACTGTACTTCAGTTCGGTCTTTCTTTTGTAAGTACGAGGCATCTGAAACAATAATAAAAAAAGGTTATGAAAAAAAGGTTAGGGGTAATGCCGAACGTTCGCGATTGCCCGACACGGAGTGTTCGCATTTACCCCGCGGGATCGAAAATAATAAAATGGCACAAAACAAATTAGGTTATATTTCTTTTGCCAACTGCGTCATTGTCATTTAGCTGATTAATATGTGATTATTCCACAATGTAAAAGCTAAATTACTATTGTAGATAAAAATAAAGCTACATTTACTTAAATTTACCAAACAATTACATCATAAACATACAAAATATTGATAATTGCATACCTTGATAAGTACGTGCATCCACGTCTCCCGTGTTGTTGACTGGCACTAGTGGTGGCGTGATCTCTGAAACGGCGGCAAGTAAAATGTGGCTATCTCTTTCTAACATATTAGAACCATTGAATTCGGCATTACCCCACGTTCGCGTTTCCCCCACTCTCCCCTATCCCGAAATAAACGTTCAGGTTACGTAAAAGTGAATACCAATCTGTTGAATATTAAATAAAAAGCGGGAATATTACCTTTCAAGTACTCACACTTTAATGCAGCAATTTAAATAACATTATGCCGGAAAAGTATGATTTTTTAATTACGATCATGCCTTCCTATTTGTATTATTTTCAGCTATTAATGATTCTGCGCTTCTAACCTCTACTGAAAAAATGAACCATCATTTATTTTGCGTAGATGCTGTTCATTTTTCCTACAGCCATTGTTTTTCGTTAAAGGTTTAGAAAAAAATTTAATTTTCTAAAGGAAACAGACTCTTTTAAAATTTCCACATTAAAATGTAGAAACTCTGTTTTTGAATTACACGGAGTGTTTGAAGAAAATTTGTTACAAGCTACGCACGTTCACCGGCAATTAACGTTTGTGTACAGCATTTCATCAACATCGCGAAAGAATGTTATTAGAAGTGTTACTCACTCGTGAACGCAGTGACCAGCATTGAGGATCCACTTCTGTAAGATAATAGANTGACAGTTAAAATCATCCAATCACGAAAGTGGACTTGAGCTCTAGTGTTTTGGGGTACAAGTAGTCCTGAAATATTTTCGCGAAAAACACGTGGCCCTAGAAATGTACAATGTTTCATTTGTTAGGTTGTTAAAGTGCCTTCTTTGCTCCGGCATTACTACATACCACTTCAAAAATTTTAAGTTTTAAAAAATTTACATTTTCGCGAAGAAGAGTTTCTGCACAGTTTTATTTCATATCACTTTAGCTTTGATCCACTTCTTCGTCTGGAGGGGTTTAATTGTTGAGCTGCTTAGGTGACTGCTCGCGAATTACAATACCAGGGTAACCTGTTTCTAATTTTTTCGAGTCAAATACCACAACGTTTTCTCACAAAGTCACGTGGCTGGTAGATACAGGAAAAGTGCACGTGCGCACGTAGCGTATCGAAGCACGGCCTGCGTGAAACTATTTTCGAGAAAAAAAAAAAATCAGGTGTATAATTCTCCTGTACAAACGTAACCCGTTCACGCCCGAATTAATTTGCGAGTTCAAGTGTTGCAATCTGCGCACTGTACTTGTGTCGCGCGTGCTTCTCCGTCGATGTCAGCATTAACCATTCGCAAATGAGATGTGCAGAAACTTCAACGAATGAGATGTTTCGCAAGGAAAACGCTATAATCGCAGGGCACTGATATTCCTTGTGTACAGCACCAGTCGTAAAAATCCTTTAAGGCGGTTACCTAGTGAGGGGTTTGTTTGCGCGAGTGGGGTGAAAATCTGTGATGCGCTAAGGGCGACGCCGACCGGCGTATGCAAAGCGGTATCGCCTCTACGCGTAAGGCGCTCAGAACCTGTAATGTTATTGGACGCGACTCTGCAGCAAAGTCGAATGCAAGCCTCTATCGTAGCTTTGCACGTATCCTGTTCGTATATTTTGAGATACAGCAGTCTGAAAAAAAAACATATCTCAGCCATGTCGGAGGACACGAAAACAACGGCTCCAACGTGCGTGATGTTTTGAAAGTACCATCCCTATATCGTCTGGAATGTACATCATTTTCGTAAATAAACATATTGGGGGCATGTTAAATAGTTTCCTATATAAAAAAAAGAACTTTTTTTTTTTTAAAACATTCTGCTGCGCATTTTAAGTGGCAGTTAGGCGACAGCCTTAACCCGTTCAGACCCTCTTTAAAATACAGTTTCAGGTGTTGCAAACAAAAAAAATTATGATGTGTACTGTACTTAAGTCGACATAACACTTGTTTGTTGTCATAACCAATGTGAACCAATTATGACCTAGACCAATAAGGCGATTTGTGAATCATTCATCTACAGGTAAGATCATTGGTCATTGAGCTTGGCGGTGTACAGTACAGACCAATAATCACCTGCACGTGCGCAATGTACACAACTGTGTGCACTGGGTCAGAATGGGCTAACGTTCAACACGTGTCCTTGATAATGAACCCGGGGACTGAACGGGGTTAGATGTACTCCTTGGTGTGTGTGTGTGTGTGTGTGTGTGTGTGTGTGTGTGTGTGTGTGTGCGTGTGTAGTGACGTGGACGGCGCGGCGGCGGCGTCGGAAGCTGCGCTGTAGCGATCCGCGGCGGTCGGCAGTTGAATGGCGCAGATAATGGATGTGCTATTTGCGCGGGGTACCCCCCGTTCCCCCTTCCAGGCCAGCATCTCGCCGGGACGAAAATAGCCTCGCGCAGGAAACGAGGGAGAGATGCGGACATCTCCGCTCACGCACACACACACACACATTCCTCTTCTCCACAATCGCTGGACCGGCTGTCGGGCGACTAGCGACGTCCCACACTGCTCGGTAGTCATGTGCCGTGTAGTTATAGGCCGTTCACGGTTAGCTTAGAGTTCTACTTCTAGGATATTCCTCCGCTTCACGCAAACACAGCTTAACGAAGTATAGAAAATTACACCCAAGGGACAGTGTACCGGATTCGTGCACATTCAATGTAGTATTGTTTTGCATAACCACAGTTTCTTTCTAGCGTTACCAACACACCTATCCCCTCCCTGTTTTATTCATATTAATTATAAATGATATATTAATATGTAAAGGTAGAATGTCAGTATTGGGTATAAATTTAACTAAAAATAAGCTATTTTTATGATAATAGAAATACTTGTAATTCGCGTTCGTGACATATTTAGGAGACAACCAAACACGTCATACAAGGGGCGATTTTTCGAAGGTTTGATTTCAAAAAGTGCGAAGGAACCGCGAACAGACTATACGCAGAGATAATAGAAAATCGTGAACATTTTTTGGAGCCAACATATCTTCGATAACACTCTAGCTAGTTTATTCTTTCGTGATTGGACGAACAAGGTTTTGACTCGGCTAAGTTGTTTGCACACCAATCACGAACGTTCTGCCTTATAGTATCAGAATCCTCATTGGCCCAGTGAAATGGGTTAGTAGCTTCACACATGCATGACAGCCAATACGGAAAGAAAACAGTCAGACATGTGTACATTACGTCGAATCCTAGCAAACAGTCAACTTTTCTTGCGGTAAACCGTCATCTCTGACAATTAACCTTGCCATGGACCTGAACACTTTATTCATGCATCGGTCAAGTGAAACTCTGAAATTATTAGAAAAGTAAATATTTTAGAAATTTGCTGATTCTTACAATCGTGTGCTTTAAAAATAATTGTGGAGCAAATAATTGATTTCAGTATTGACAAATGTTTATCTGGCACTTGAAGTGCAAGGTTAAGACGTGGGGCCTACTTTCCCTCCATCATTACTAACTTCAATCACTCAACATATTAACCCAAGTCTTCTAGTTCACGTCTGGAATTTTGCAGAACAGATGATATCATAGTTGTTACTGTGCGATGTCAGAAGCTGGCACAGACAGTACCTTTCCTTGGGCAATGCACTATCAATTGCTGCTGACACATCAAATATTTTGTAATTAGTTTCCTGTTGTCATTGAAGGTACTGAAACAATTTCCATAGGTTACATAAGTGTAAGTTGTTTTTTATCAGGAATTCGTAAGTACTATTCACAGCACAAATGTTCTTTTTCGTAACATCTGAAACGAAAAATCAGCGTGTATCTTAAGGAGTTAATGGGCACTTGCCAACCAATGTGCCCATTAAAATGGATGCAGGTACGGGCAGTGGAATTTTTGAAAGATACGGAGTGGAATTTTTGAAAGATATGGAGTGGAATTTTTTGAAAGATATAGAGTGGAATTTTTGAAAGATATGGAGTCGAATTTTTGAAAGATATGGAGTGGAATTTTTGAAAGATATGGAGTAGAATTTTTGAAAGATATATTTCAAAAGTGCTAAATTAACCATGAAGACCTTTTAACGAGGAGTTTTCTGTTGTTAAAATGGCAAATTTTACGTTCGAGTGCGCCTCGCGCAAAACTATCGAGAAAAATGTTTCTGCCATTGGAGGTAAAATTCTCACAAACATAAATTTAGCGTTTAGCTTGTGTTTATTAGTATCATAAGTAGGGCCACCAGTTTTTCGTGAAAATATTCTACGCTACTATTTTACGAGAATCTAATACAGCCACGAATAAAAATATATTTATACGAGTTCATTTTAAGAGGAAGGGGGTTGCGCCATTTTCTCTCACATCAGCATCGGGCTTTCAGAATCACGAGCCAGCCACGTTTCAAGGACGAAAAACATAAAAAAAATTGCAACACGCTATGTAGACAAATGTGTACGTATTAACTTAAAAAAAAATTGCTATATTGAGAACAAATATTTATTTGGTATCAGCAATTATTTGCATATTTCAGGCATACCGAGATACCTTTTTTGCATTTTAAAGGTATTTAAAGCTACCATTTCGCACACTATGCGTTTTGGCCAGTCTGATAATTCTAGGAATATATACCGAATCGGGTTATTATTATTCTCTTCGTAATCCAACGAACGACTCCTTTCATCCGCTGATGCATTCACTTAGAAATATTTCCACACCCACGTACACAGTGGTCAATTAATGTTAAACCGTTTGGGAGGGAAAAAAAAATATAACAGAATATTCGACCCGCTCACGTCTGCACATACGAGTGTAAACCTCCTTTTATGAATAAAATATTTAACGCTTGTTGCGACGGGAAAACCTAAGACTTTTTTGCACTGATACAGGTAGGCCAGCAAATACTTGAATACGGTCGAGATTTCGTAAGGTGCGTAGACCACGAGAAATTCTTTCGGCAGGTACGGTAACTCGTCCCGTTTGTCCAAGGCACTAAGCGAGCGCACCCTTCCATAACGCCAAAATGATTTTATGGCCGTTCGGGCAACACATTTCTAAGAGCGAGAAAAGTTGGAACGAAGGTTTCAGAAAACAGTCGAGCAATTAGCCAATGTGAAGAATTGGCGAAGCAATTAAATATATTGGAAGGAGGTGGAGGGGAACTGACTAATTGGTCGAACGAAGGTTTCCGAAAACACCCGAGCATAATATTAGCCAATGAAGAACATTGGTGGAGCAATTAAATATATTTGAAGGGGGGTGGGCAATTAGCCAATGAGAATCAGGGGTGGGGCGATTGGTCAATTAAATATATTGGAGGGGGGAGTGGAGGGGGTCACTCGTCTGCAGGGCACGGTGCTGGCGACAGCACCAACAATGTAAAACACATGAAAAACGAAAAAGTCAATATGGTTGTTGAACTATGGTGAGAGACAAACTCCAGTAATGTCCAAACAAATGACAAACGAAAAAAACAAGATGGCAGACGGTGGCTGACGCCTACCAAGATGGCGAATGGCTGCACCTACCAAGATGGTGGTCTGCACCGACCAAAATGGCGGATGGTGACTGTGACACCTACCAAGATGGTGGACTGCACCTACCAAGATGGAGGTCTGCACCGACCAAAATGGCGGATGGTGACTGTGACACCTACCAAGATGGTGGACTGCACCTACCAAGATGGAGGAATGAGTATGGGGGAGGGTAGTGTGGGGACCTCTGGAAACTTAAGTTTTAAAAATAAATTCTTCAAAATAAATTTATTTAAATTTTTTTAGATTTTCGGGGTCAAAGGTCAAAATAAAGGCCACATGGATCCAAGATGTCCACCGGCCGACCGGAATGACAGAGCACGAACAGCTCCGACGCTCCGGTCTCAGGTCCCGATGTACCAAAGTCTCCACAATCCCTCTACTAACGCTAAAACCATTTCGTCAGAGAGTTGCAAAAACAATTTTTTTCATCCGCTTATAATTTCGTATTCATAATTTTGTACACAAACTCGCAAAGAGCTTCTACTTTTTATCTTGTCGCTTTCTTTGCTTTCCCTGCTCTTATAGCCGTGAGGCTCTCACCTGAACCACTTGAGGCTCTCACCTAAAGCGCTTACTCTCTCATCGATCTCCTCCGGTGTACAGTCAGCGGCAAAAATACCCCCGGAAACAGGCCATCAGGTCACAAAAAATGTCGGCAGTTGATTACTTTACCCTTTCAGATCCCACTTTTATCCCTAAACGTAATCATCAATTTCTCATTTCATATGCTGCAAAAGAGGGAATTTATAATGTGAACAGTAGGGGCGGGGCCTACATGCAAATCTCTTATAACTAGAGACCTGAAAAATTCGGAATTCATTTCGGGACAAGCTAGAATTCAAAACACGTGTGTTAATGACACTTCAGCTATTGGAACACACTGTGTTTGACACCTCCTGGAGAAGGCTGGCCCAATCGTCGCCTTCCACCGTGACACCAGACAACCAATGTGCAGTTGATGTCGGAATATTTGTACACAAGACTGTATAGTATAGCTTGCAGGTCATTGAACTCGCGAATTTCTCAGGTCTCTACTTATAGCTAGGGGCAGTGACATTTCGCGAAAATATTTCGAAACAAGATACAGTCCAAAGCACTCTAGAGTCGTCCAACTTCTTTGCTTGGTTAAAAAATGTTCTCGCCCGTGTTAACCCGCTTGCGTACGAATCACGAAGGTTCAGTGTCGGAGTTACTTAGTCCTGAGTGGCTTGGTCAAAGACGAACACGGCACCAGCAGCCAATGGAGGTATTACAACAGCTGAGGTGTGTAAATAGTATTGAAGTATACCGTGTGCTCCGATTTTTACGCGAAAAGTCACTGGCCCTACTTATAACTAGAGACCTGAAAAATTCGCGAGTTCAATGACCCGTAGGCTTGACTTCACCGTCTAATTTACACTCATGCAGATATCGACTGCTCATTGGTTGCTTGTTGCGGCAGTGCGAGGCGTTGATTTGACCTTTAACTTACTGCACGTTTGTTACTGGCTTATTTATCTCCAGGAGGTGTCAAACAATGCATCGACCAATTGCAAAAGTAATATGAATGTTCACGTTAGTGAATTTCCGCGAAGCAATATGAGTACACAGTAAACTTCAACACTATAAGCACCCAACAGCGGTTTGTATGTATATTGCCATTGGTTGCTGTCTGCTTGAGAAGGCGTTTCCATATTCGACCGGGTCACTTAGAATTCGGCAATATCGGCTTACGTGATTAGCGTGCAGATTGTTAACACGTTTCAAAACGTGATTCAGACAATCACGATAGGTAAACGACCGTACAGGTGTTTTGAAATGTAACGTGTCTTGAAATATTTTCACGACATTTCACTACCCCTAGCCGTATGCAAAGTCAACTGTGACCTGGGCATCATAGCCTTACTCACGCGTCGTGTCGATCAAGTCAAGATGTCAAGTTGTTATAAAAGTAAATAATTTATATATTTTATAAATACCTACTCTTACTTGCGCAAAAACAAACAAAAATCAAATCAAATAATTTCTGATTTCTTAATTTTTTACCTAATACTATTTATTAAACGTTAATAAATCACTCTAAAATATGATTCAGTGAAATTTTCACTGTTTCAATCAGTTAACAGTATCTGACTGATTCAACAGTCACTTCAGTGAATTTAACTGATGATCAGTTAAAAAAATGCCAGTTCGCCTTCACTTATTGATTCAGTGACATTTTTCACTGATTCATCAATCTTTTTTTTTTCCCGCTGCTTTTCAGTGATTTGTTTTTTAACCGATGGATCAGTTAAACAGCGTGTAAAAATGGCCGTCAAACAGCGTGCAAAAATGACAGTTAACAACGCGTATCAAGTGAAATAACAACGCATAAACTAATAAAACCAATAAAAAATACTTTCTAAAATGTGTTTCGTCTTTCGAAACAGCATTTTATGAGGCAACCTGAACATTCAGTCTTTCATTCCGTTTTTACGTATTTCATTTATTTTTCATGTAATCATCACAGCGCTCTGTTTGAAGGTTTAAACTGCTGCATATAATGTGGAGAAGAGAGTGCACTCATATGCACTATTCGTTTTAACAATCCTAACGGTACCAATTTGTTAACGTTTTTAAATTACGGTAAATTTCACAATATAAATAGAAAACTATCGTAAATATGTTTATTTGTCGTAATTGTTTGGCTAAATTCAATAAAACAATATTTGATTTTCCGCTGCAGTTAGCCGTCACTAATCCAATCAGTCAAATTTTTTTACTGAAACAATCAGTGGTTTTCCACTGATTCTAAATGGAGCCATTTTCACTGATTCGAGTAGTTGAATTTCGCTGCGAATCAGTCAAATTTAGAGTGTTGGACATACTTTCCCTCCGTCGTTACCAACTTTACCGGGCGCCTGCAAGCTATGTACCGGTTAAAATATATGCAGATGAGGATAGTGGCATTTTCCAGTGTTTCGTTCCAAAAGTGCTCAACTCAGAGTTAACAGCCTTTACAGAGGCGAAGTAGTATCTTATATCACGAACGACAGCCACACACGCTACCAAAATGGCGTCACTAGACAGCAAAATTTCGGAGCGCCGTTCGCCAATGATCGCACGGTCTCCTGATTGCCAGGACGCAGCTCGGCCAATAGGAGATCTCTCGCAGCACGTAGTAGCCAATCAGAGGCTTTGCACGATCCTTTGCACGTTTCTGGCGCACTTATGTGGACTAGTTTTATTTGGGACACTCGGTTTCATTGAGTGATAGAACGAGGAGACTTGGGCTGCTCTTAACATCAAGGTCTTGGGAGCCGATTATGAAGTGAGGTGGGCATGGAGCAGCGCCGGAATGCAAGGTCAGGGGAAATGGGGAGATCACCGAGAAAACCCGCCGACCAGCGGCATTGTCCGGCACGATTCCCCACGTGCGTTACGACTGCAGAAGAATCCTTCATCCTTCTTAATTTCATGTATAGATTTGCTCTTCAGGGAATGACTGCACACAATGGATCTGGTATTCTGGAAGTTTGTTTGTTCAGACATCCTCATAATAGTACAGTGACTGGTGTTAATTATTTGAGTAAGATTGATTCAAGAGACATTATATGTTGGAAGACTT
>NQII01009052.1:17268-27305 GCA_002778355.1 Clitarchus hookeri
GGAAGCCAGGGAGTGTGACGTGACGGCCTTAGAGCTGGTATCAGGTTACCGCTTGTGCACTCACCATTAGTGTCAACAACTGTACCTCGCCCTGACTGCACACAGCAACAGCGTCGACCTCGCCAAGACTCTGCCGGCCCGTGATGAAGCTCAGACGCTAAACAACTGCAGGCGTAAGCCGTTTGGAGTTTATCACGTTCATTCGCCACGTCCGCGATCGCTGCACGTGAACGTGCTTTGTGAGCGGTGCTGTACCCAGCAAGGCATCAGTCTTCCTTGTGGATAATCCGATTGGTTGAATCATCTACACTTCTTTGGAATGAACGGTTGTTGCCAAAAACCATCGAGCACGCAGCGAGTTGTTTATTGGCTGCGAGAAAAAAATGCTGAACACAAGTACAGCATATACCAAACTATTACGTATTTGCAACACTTGAACTCGGGGAATAATGTGCGACTGAAGGGGTTGAAGTCTATTCGCATTAACTCCTTAGCGTACACGTTAATATTTACATTCAGGTGTTGCAGAACAAGAACTTTTTGGTGTGAGAAATACTTACAAATTTATTCAAATATTTGGAACCTACAAGAAAGGGTTTCCGTACATCCATTACACAAGAAACTACCAATTATTAAATAGTTGGCGTGTCAGCAGTAACCAATAGAATTGCTTGCTCACGGAAAGACAATGCCCGTATTGGTGGCGCCTTCTGGACCTGTACAGCAACGACCATGATTTAACCTGTTCTGCAACATGTCAGACGTAAAGCGTTTACTCGGGATAATATTATGTTAAAGGGTTAAAATTGTTATAATTGTAGGCGTATTAGCCCCAGGTTCTGGAAATAGGCGTTGTTCCAAATTTTTAATTAATATTTTTAAGAAACTATTGGTGAACATAAACAATCGAGATCATGCGAACTGCTGGCAACAAGTTAATGCTATGCATTTTTTAAAGTTAAATTCTGTGTAGGTGTTGATAAACGGTAAAAAAAAAAAAAATATAGAAATGCACATAAGCTCTTTAATAATGGGCAATAAAATGTACTTATCCCCTTAATATTTTTACAATACATTTTAAAGGGGACCTTTTATATGAGAATTTCGATTGAGGTAAAAATACATCTTGAGCATAACGCTAGTGAAAATAGCGTATTATTGATTTGTTTAGTTTTATATGGAGCGTAAATTGTAAATTTCTGTAGTCGTCTGTGATATTAAGAACTTGGATACGATTACGAGTAATAAAAAGAAACTTATATGTTTTTTCCTTTCTTGTATTCGCAATCTAATGATAAACCCAAAATATTTTATAGTATCAAATGACGCAAATAAAAATATCTGCTTAAAATATTAGTTCTTGTTAATGATAGAAAATGGAATTAAATTTTGCCAGGCGGGATCAGTTGCTTAGGAGAATGCAATTAACTTGTCTCTTTGTGAGTAGACATTACCTTACTTTACTGGGCCAATCAGAATCAAGTTACTCCGGCACTGGACGTCCGTGATTCGCGAACCGGCAAATAAAACTCGCGATGATTTAAATGGTCCGATCACGGAAGAGAATATGAGAAAAAATTGTTTGGGGCACAACTAGTAGTGAAATAAGAGTTTTCGTGACAAACACGCGCCCCTCATAATAAAGGACGGGGTTACCCTGAAAAAAAGCGTACGTAATGAAAATTTACGTATCATAACGAAAGAAGGTATTTTCTCGAAACGGTTCATGGCCATCGCTAGAGCCAGCTGTTTTCCGCGAAAATATCTCAGGGCTACACGTACTCCGAAACACTAGAGCTCAGAACCACTTTCGTGATTGGATGAGTTTTTAACTGTCACGCATCGCAGGAGTCTGCCCGGCGAATCACGGACACTTGTGTCGAAGTTACGTAATTCTGATTGGCCCAGTCAGGCAAGGAGCTGTCTCCCGACAAAGACACGTGGCCAATAGCCTTCATGCGGATCTTTCCACGAAAAGCAGTCGGCCCTAGACATTTCGTACATGTGTAGAAACATCCTATATGTGTAGACATGTAGGAAATTGCGATATTTTATTTCCTGTCCTGTGCGCGAGGCTTTTAGCCGATATAATTGTTGTAGCAAAGAAGAATAAGCAGTATTTAATAAATTTTACAAAAATAAGATATCTCTGTAAGAGATAACTTACGTTTTTATTTACGTTTACTAATTTAAAAATTACGTCCTAATTGCATTGTATTATCATTTTGTCATATTTTGCTTTTACATTATTTGCAAACCTTGTGCAGTGGGTATTAACAGAATAAGCATACAAGTAAACTTAAGTGAAAATAAATGTTATTTGCTGATAAATCTGCACTTCACTAAAATCAAGTTAATTTCGAGTCGTGCGAGATGTTTGAACTTAAGACGTGTACATTCAGTATGGACCACACGTTTTTGTAAACGTTCTATACAGGCGTCTCTTGCGTTGACGTGTTTGCTCCATGTTATCCAAGTGGCGTGTAATTCTTTCCCACTGTCACTCCACTGGGGATATTCAAGTAGGATGCGCAGTGAAGGAGATGGGGTATAGAAGGGGGAGGGGGAGAGAGAGAGAGGTATTGGACGGAGGGAGAGAGGGGGGGTTAAGAAGCCGGTAACAATTAGAGGGCGGCATCAGACGCGCGGCCTAACTTCATCAACCTCGTTAGCATTAATTCGCGATCCAATCTGGCCGCCCTAAGCCTTCTGCGGTAACCCTGTAATATCCATCTGCCCTCTGATAGGCTGGAAGGCCGGCGAAGGGTTGCACAACTAGCGGGGATATCACGTTCGATATCTGTCAGCGCGTTCTCATACGGCCATGGAATACTGGCATGTACACTCCCCGTAATTGATTTTCTTTTTCATTCAGTCACAGATTTTGTATTACGTTTTATAGCTAGAGCAGAAAGTAGACACGCACACGAAATGGCACGGCGGTTCCTTTGTTGTGGATATACGCATTCTCTGATTGGCCGCGCTAGGCCTTGGGGACGGGCCTCGTTGACTGATTTACCACTGCGTTGTATTGAGTTTCTGTGTTCATCTAAAGAATTTTCTAGTGGTTTACTGCCCTAGTTTCTGTCAGCATTACTCGACGGGGTGCGTCGAACTTTCCAGTTCAAGGCCAGCAGAGGATAAATAGTGCGACGGGCCTCTGGGCCGGGGTCGTGGATGGACGAGTGGCTGGAGTTTCAGCGATAGACGACGAGCGAAACGAGTGGCGAGAGAAGTAACCTGCGGGAGGAAAATCTGCGACTGCGAGTATCGAGCAGTGAAGAGTGCGACTGGCAGGCTGGACTATTGGACTGGATGCGTGAGTGAAAAAGATCACCAATGATGGTAACAGAAAGACTGAACGTGTGTTTATGATGAGCATGATTTAATTGACTATAACCAAACAGAGCCATTTTGGGGACGTTAATTAGAGTTGAAAAATATATATTAAATATTGCGCTCACTGAGAAATAAAAAATAGTAATAGTGAAGGTAGACAATGTATTACTGTAAATAAAAGCTGTGTGAATACATTAGAAATTAAATTTAGTTATTTTATTTTTAATAAGACCTCCGTCACTCACGAACTCAGGTACGCCCCTCGGGCGTCTTGTAACAATATGCCCCCCCCCAACCCCCTTCGCGCAACACTGATACCCCTACTTCCTCTCTTTCACCAAGTCGCTTATGATTCGTTTATAAAAGGGAAGCAGGTATTTCAAACCACTTCAAAGTCATCTTCAGTGTATTTGCCACGCAGAGGAAACTGCTAAAAGCCGGGAAATACGAAACAAGCGCCTGGACGCGGCTCGCAACTTTAAGAGGAATCGATACGCTATTCTTAGAAGCCGGAGGAAATTTTTGATAATGTTAGATAAAATAATTCTTTCAGTATATTTGTGCAAAAACTAGTTAAATTCACACTCTTTACGTGTAAAGCTGTTTCCAGAGGGAAATTTTTTTTTCCATAGTGTTTACGTAATTACTTCTCGAAGATGTAACTTCACTGTTTTCATGTTACGAAAACAAAATAAAAAATTAGAATTGAAAATAAAATTCTTAAATATTTAATACATCCTTAGCAAAATTTATTTTCCAGTGATTCAGAAACAGCTACAAATAAAAAGTAAAGGGTACAACATTTTCTTATGTCGGACAATACTTCTAAAATGTTAAATATTTTCCTTCTCTTTTTATAGAATATTCTTGCGATACCTATTGTAATTTCTTTTTCAGATGTAGATTATAAATTTTCTTAAGAAACTTTATTTTTATTATTGGCAAGAGACAGAAAAGTAAAACCAGAGATTACTAATAAAAAAAAAAAAAGTGAAATAGCCGCTTGTTCCGCGAACTCCAGCCACACACGCCAGCAAAATGACGTCACTAGCCAGCAACATGTCGGAACGCCGTTCGCCAATCAGCGCCCGGTAACTCACTCGCCAGCCAGCAACCCAGCCAATAGGGAACCTTCCGGATCACGCAAATAGCCAATTAGTCAGAAAACCTGTTTCCAGAGCCCCGCGCAGCCAATCAGAGAATGGGTACACCCACAACAAAGAAACCGCCACTCCATTTCTTCACTGTGTACTTATCTACTGTGTGGCAAAACTGTGGCCATGACATGTGAGCAAACTGACTATTATTTTGAACATACTGTTGTGACGGCATAGTCAGGCCTCAACCCTTTCATTCCCTTGTTAATTTATGATTTATGGTGTTGCAAATACGAAATTGTTTTTATGTGTGCTGTACTTAAGCTGGCGAAGAGCTTGTTTCGTTATCACAACCGATAAGATGTAGGCAGCGGCGTGTGGTGAACTGTTGCAGTGTAAGCTGGCATTAGCTCCGTGCTGTACTCTGTTGCTTGCTAGTTGACACTTCCAACACCAAAACGTAGCTCGGCGGCTGACGCCACAGGACGCGTGTAATTGGTCGCTTGCTGCTCGCTTGTGAGTGGTCGGAATACATTCAGTTTCCCTGGCTCCTGCTGCGTGCACCGCGAATGTACAGGAGTGGGCAAGCACCAGCTTACCTTGCAACAGTTCACCAAACGCCAGCGGATGTAGGCTCTGTGTTCGGTGATCAATCATATGAACTTGCCAAAACTTTTTACGAATCAGCTACCCACAGGGAATATCACTGGACACTGAGCTTCACAGGGTACAGCACCGGCCAAATATAAACTTCCTGTGCAACATGTAGACAATTGCCTACGATGGGCACGGAAAGGGTTTTAATTCGATGGCCTGCCCGAACACACAATCTCACACACAAGTGCAGTCAGGTCGGCGGGGAGCAAGTTCCACCGGGGCGCTATTGCCCAGGTCTGCTGGTTGAAACAGCAGCAGACATACCCTCCGCCGTACTTGGAACAAGGGCGCGATTACGCCACGCCCACACGCAACACAGGCCAACGGAACGCCTTATTGCTCCCGCCTGCCTGGCGCTTGAACCGCCTTGCGGAGTTTTTGAAATACGTACACTTATGTGCTGTTCTGCGAAACGAACACACACTTCAGGCGAGGGCTGTCCAGTGCTTTCAGGACGTCTCGCGCATTAGAAGCATCATTTCAGAACACTCCAAAATGTATAAAATCGCCTTTCTCAAGAGCTGCATCTCGAAATATACGCAGAAGATACAGACAATCCTACTCAAGAGCCCTGCATTGAACCTCATCACAGACTTTCCACCAATTAAATAATAGGGTCACCGTTGAAAGTTCCATACGTACACGCAGTGCGACGAGCAGTTGGGAACCTTGAGCTTCGAGGCGACGGCGCACTTGATGCGCGTGGCAGTGTCGCCCTTATCGCTCCCGTGCTTCTCGGCCTCAAGCGCGGAAAACAGCTCCAGGCGGGCGAGAGCCTTAAGGGGGGGCAGACTGTCACGTGGTCACGTGGTATAAAGGCAGGGAGATAACGGCTACTACAGATGGTTGCAGCCCTGATAAGCCCACCGCACTTGCGCGCAGTGTCAAGACAGATTGATACATGCCGGCAAACAACAGGGGCAGCAACACTACAAAAAAAAAAATATTACAAAATATTATCAGAATATTTTTTTTTAATCCGGAGTAAGAGTGCATCATAAAAATCCCTGCAAAGTTTTCTGTTTACAGTAACACAATATTGCTTTAATTCAAAGTGGTCAGAGTGGATTGGCGGCTCCTAACATCGAGGTCTTAAAAGCCGATGAGGGTGAAGCGAAGTGAGAATGGAGCAGCGCCGGAATAAAAGGGCAGGGGAAACGGGAGATCCTCGAGAAAACCCGCCGACCAACGGCATCGTCCCGCACGATTAACCACGTGCGAAAATCCGGCGACCCGGCCGGGTATTGAACCCGGTTCGCCTTGGAAGGCGAGCAGACTAACCGCTCAGCCACTGTGTCCCCGTTAAAATGAATTCAACCTACGGAACACAGTTACAAATACGCATTAAAACTGCTGTAGCTACAAACTGATTTTGCCAGAAGCGATTTTAACCTAATAAAGCGTTGGAAAAAATTTAGCTCACAGCCCAGCAAAGAGGAAACTGACATGAAGGCATTATTTTTGCAGTGTTGATCATCACAGACATATTTGTACTGTGACGTAACATCAGTACTAAATATCCTAAATATGTTCCTTATGTAAGTGTTTATTAAAACTGAACGCAACCTAAAGAAATTTGTTTTATGAACAACATACATTTGTCGTAAAACACGTCGTAACTTATAACTTTCTAAGTCCTGAAAGTTCATGAAATTGCCTATCACAGCCAGTGCTCCTAAATGTTCTGTTACGAGTAGTGATCAGGCCAATCGTATCATATCAGTTCGTATCCCAGGACACCGATTTCATAAAAAAAAAAAAATAAAAAAAAAAAGGTGGTAATCTACATTGATAAAGGAAAGAATTATCTCACGTTGGTCTCGAGTATTGAAATAGAAAAATCTATGCTGAAATTCTTTACACCGAACTAAACTTAATTTATTCCGTAAAATGCGAGTACAGGTTGCAAATTTTAACTAGACGGCCAGGCCACACAAGCAAAATTTTAAAACTCAGGCGTACAAACCCGTACGCGAAAAATTAGGCGCTCTTACTTATTGACGAGGTTGAGAAACGTCAGTCATTTCAGCGCGAGCGCGTGGTCAATGCTAGGCAACAAGTGCCACGAGAAAAACTACGCTCTAATAACATAATACCCGAGATAGTATTACGGGAAACGAAAAACACGTAGAGCAATGTGTTTACAGAGGCATCAAGCATTTATTTAGGTTTATGCAGAAAGCTAAAAATAAATAAATAAATAAAAGGGACGCCGTTATTAGGGAAAACGCAGCTACCTGCCTTGGTTGAAACGTTAGTCCTAGGGGCCGCGGTGGTGTAGTGGTTAGAATACTCGCCTCCCACCTAAACGGATTGGGTTAGATTTCCGGCGGGGTCACTCCCGGATTTTAGCACGTGGGAATAGCACCGGACGATGCCGCTGGTCGACGGGTTTTCTCGGGGATCTCCCGTTTCCCCCCGCGCTTGCATTCCGGCGCTGATCCACACTCACCTCGCTTCACCTTCATTGGCTCACAAAACCTCAATCTTAGGAGCCACCCAAACTTCTTCACTTTTCGCTCTTCACGTTAGTCCTGAAATGAAGCTGGGTTTAAATATAAAAAAATTACGCGCTACGGATTACGCAGTAAGTAAGTAAGTAAGTAAGCGACGATCTGGCATACGGAAACACGTCCTCTGTGTTTGCAGTTTACAATTAATTTTTTAATTCTTAATTTCAGCCAATGAAAACAGGCGACAAGTTTGACACGTTTACTTTTGTTCCTAAGCTAACATCGTATAGCACAACCATATTTAAGCAGTTCATACTTCAAAGCATACGTTTTTCTATCAGAGAAGCTTATTTTTGTGAACAAGTATAATTGTAAACATGTTGTTATGTTTCTAATATTTTATACTAGTGATTATGGAAGGTTTATACTATTATGAGGGAAGAACTGAAGTTAATTATGAAGACACAACAGATCTTTAATACACTTTCTAGGAGTTACAGTAAATATAAGCTATTGGCGAGGGAGGTTCTAATTAATTACAAGATATGACTAAGCTACTGTCGCCGGAGGCTGAGTGGTGAGTCGGAAGGCGACGGGCGGCACGCCAAGCTGCATATTGATGGCCGGCTTCATCTCGGCGTGGGTCCACAGACAGACAGGTTGACAGACCCCGTACAAAGTGTTGCCAAGTATTATATAGTTTCTGGTGACGTAATTGTCCCAACACCCTGCCGCCGGGAGGGGGGCTCCGCTGGCGCTTCGCTGATATGCTTAATAAACTATTATTGCTGTAATGTGTTTGGGATTCTTCGCCTGGTCTGGATACCACCGCGCCAGTGCTGTTCGCTAGGCTTGTCCGCCTTTACTGAATCATAACGCACGCCTTTTTAATAATTTTTTCTACTTACATTACTGTAAATAACAGTCTCCCGCCAACAGCACCAACTACTCTGCCCTAATTGGTTTTCGCGCCATAATTTCTACTTAAGATATAAATTATAGTTTCTTTTAACGCTTAAGGAAACGTCAACAACGTACACGACCTGCTAAGTTCCGTTGGAAACCAATACATACGATAACACGCTATCGTTTCTTCTGCACATGTCTTAACGCATAATTTAACGCTTAAAGTTTCTATTGTAAACCCAGCTTAAGACGCGTGGCCGTAACGGTAGTTTGGGTTCATCTTATGAAAAGCGTAACATCGGCATGACGTTAAGCTAAGTGCAACCAATCAATAGTTACGAAGTAACAAATGGAATGTAGAGTGCAAAGCCACGCTTATATACACGTGTTACTCCGCTGTTATTTGAACTGAACCGATTAATAACGAAGTTAGCTGGTCATGCCGGAAGAACAGACGAATGTTCAGATCCGTCCTTCAAAGAGCGTGACTTGAGCCACTGAGCTGCCTGAGTCACAGAAGCTCGACTTCTCAAATTACCGTACCCTTCAATTCGTCAGAGAATCGCCGAAAATTGTTTTAGCTCCCCTCCAATTTATTCTAACTTCCTCCAAAATTATCCACCCCCAAATTATCACAGTGGAGTTAGTAATCTATATCACTGAGCACCTTCAAGTGCTAGATTTTGAAGCAACGGAACTTTCTTCAACCTAAATTCTAATGAGTGGAAAACCACTGATTCGCAGTTAAATGCAACTACTCGAATAAGCGAAAAAAGTGGAAATGGCTACATTTATAATCGGTGGAAAACACATTGGTTGTTTCAGTGAAGCAATTTCATTGCCTGAATAAGTAACACAGCCAACTGCATGCGTCAAATTAAATATTGTTGTAATTGAATTGATCTATATAATTACAAGAAATAAACGCCTTTCTCTGATAGTCAGTTAATGATGTGCATTTAACGTAATTAAAAAAAAACTTGCGGTGTCCAGGATTTGAACCAACAGTTTCCTGCTCCCAGTTCAGGCGCCATNCCTTTCTCTGATAGTCAGTTAATGATGTGCAATTTAACGTAATTAAAAAAAAACTTGCGGTGTCCAGGATTTGAACCAACAGTTTCCTGCTCCCAGTTCAGGCGCCATGCCGACGTTGGTTGTTACCCACATCGAAAATATGTAACTCTGAACGTCACGAAGTTTCGATTCTTTAGTCGACTTGGTGACATTAGTATTGTTAATACAAATATTACGTATGAATGCACTCATTTCCGCGCATTTCATGCAGTTTAATCCTCTAGGCCGAGCGCTATGAATATTACGTGGAAACGAAATGAAAGACGTGATAACGAAATGCAACATTGATGTTTATGCTACCTGATAAAATTGCGTTATTAAAGACAAAACCCACTTTTTAAAAAGTATACTTGATGTGTTTTATAATTTGATGTGTTGTTATTTCATTTGTTATACCGTGTTTAAAAGAGCCATCAGNGAAACCCACTTTTTAAAAAATGGTTGCCTGTAAAGTCGGTTTTACGGGCGAAGATTTTACGTGACAACGTAGTGCTGCGCGCGCGGCAGACCG
>NQII01009052.1:27482-54610 GCA_002778355.1 Clitarchus hookeri
AAAAGTATACTTGATGTGTTTTATAATTTGATGTGTTGTTATTTCATTTGTTATACCGTGTTTAAAAGAGCCATCAGTCAAAAAGCACATCACTGGAAAAAAAAAAAAAAAAAAAAAAAAGGACGAATGAAATGGTTGATGAATCAGTGGAAAATGTCACTTAATCAACAAGTGAAGAAAGACTGGCATTTTGTTCACTGACTTGTCGTTAAACTGACTGAAGTGACTGACTGTTGAATACGTCAGATGTTGTTAACTGATTTAAACAGTGGAAGTTCTCACTCATTCAGATTTAGAGTGCATGCCACAATATAATGGCAGATTAATATTGGCAAGTTCTACGAACCACTAAAAAAAAAATACAGAAGATGACCTCTTGCATGCATTCCGTCGAGCTGCACTACCGGAAGCTCAACGTCTGCCGGCGCTCAAGACCTGGATGTTAAGAGCCGCCCAAATCTCTCCACTCACTCGCTCTACGACAGTTGTTTAGACACGTCCTGTACAACACCTTCAGCCAGTAATAAGCAGAGAGAAATAACGCGACAGTGTGACGTGCAACTGGAACACAGCCTCGCGCCATGGCAGCACGCGATGAATAGACAACGGTGACCCGAGTGTTTCAATGACCAGCAAGTGTAGGCTGCTGTCTGTCTAATGAATTTGCGAAATTGTCGAACCTCTAACGATGGCTTAGTTGCGTCAATGGTTTACATTATTGTTTATATATATATACATATATATACATATATATATTCAAATTCGTTCACTTCCTTTTGTTGTTTCTTTAGTATATTTAAACTATCGTCACTGAGAAAAAAAANCATATATATACATATATATATATATTCAAATTCGTTCACTTCCTTTTGTTGTTTCTTTAGTATATTTAAACTATCGTCACTGAGAAAAAAAAATGGTTGTAGGAATCATTTAGACTGCTAAGATAAGGACAGCCATCGGGTGGGTTATAGGTAGGGGCACTGATATTTAGCGGAAATATTTCGAGACAAGATACAGTCCAAAGCACTGCAGGGTCGTTCAGCTTCTTTTATTGGCTAAAAAAAAATGTTCTGGCCCGTGTTAACAGTTTGCGCACGAATCACGAAGGTTCAGTGTCGGAGTTACTTAGTCCTGAGTGGCCAGGCCAAAGACGGACACGGCACCAGCAGCCAATGGAGGTATAACAACAGCTGAGGTGTGTATATAGTATTGAAGTCTACCGTGTGCTCAGATTTTTACGCGAAAAGTCACTGGTCCTAGTTATATGTTATAGGAAGCATCTGAATATTGTTAACGTAGATAGTAATACCAACAGAAGTGTTTGTTGTGTTCCTTGTATCTGCTACTGTGCATGTGGTGTCCACAGAATAGCACTTGGTTCCTGCTACAAGACAGGTAGTACTTCCCACATAACTTCCAACAATATTTGGATTGTTACCGCAGCAACTAGGCGTACAACAACCTAACAGAATATTCTGTGCTGCTGCTACTTTCAAACCACATTACACAACTGTTCGGTACTAGCAACAGAACATTCTGCTAGATTATTACAATTGTGATGGTCGTTGAAGTTGTTCTGTTGGAGGTACAATCTGGTTTGTGGTAAGAACGCGGTGTAATGCTGTTGCAACCTTATGCACAGTAGCAAATACAATCAAAGCTAGGAACACTATAAATAGTTATGTTGATATTACCATGTATGTATTTAGATGGTACTTGCAACACATTATATGGTTGTCCTTATTTCAACAGTTAAAATAGTTCCTAAAACCATATATTTTTTTCTCAGTGTATATTTTTACTGATAACAAAATAATGCATTGATATTTTCGCTGTTCGTGCTTGAGTATAAGATAAGTCGAATGCCTTAACTCCGTCACAAATAAAGCCAGTAATAATAATAAATTTATAATTGAATGCTTGCGTCTCTATACTGATTACTTTCCACGGTTAGTGCAGTCAGCAGTAAGCGGGGAAACCGTTGGCAATTTCATCTTTGGAGTCTAACGGCAATGGTGATTTCATGTTATTATGATGGTGTAATTGGACTGTGTCCATTGCCGACCATGAGACAAAATAAATATACACTGACTCAGCAAGACAAAAGGGAAAAAAACCTTTTACAACATCACAGACAGATAATCAGGAAGAGCTGTTTCCTTGCGAATATAATATTTAAACGACAGAAATACGGACGAACAACTTATCATTACAAAACAGGACAGACAACAAAATCAAACCAAAATAAAAGACAACACGATGACGAAAACAAAACACCACAAAAGTGAACAAAACAGAGCAATAAAAAACACTTTCTGTGGTCACAGCTGAACAATAAAAAAACTCAAAATAAACACGTAAATAAAACAAAAACACAATGAACCACAAGTCAGGAAAAATATTCCTTGTCAGATTATAAAACCAAATAAATCAACACTGCGAAAAACACAGGAACAACAAAACATAACCAGAGGAAAGAATAGATAAACCATTATTATTATGTCTTGACGACATTTCGGGGTCTAGAATCTGTCCCCTTCTTCAGGTGAGATACTGGAAGAACAATCGCAAGAGATTGAGCTGAGGTAGAAAACAGGGAGTATTTTATTGTTCAGCTGTGACCACTGATATTGTGTTTTTTATTGCTCTGTTTTGTTCACTTTTGTGGTGTTTTGTTTTCGTCCTCATGTTGTATTTTCTTTTGGTTTGATTTTGTTGTCTGTCCTGTTTTGCAATGATAAGTTGTTCGTCCGTCTTTTTGTCGTTTAAATATTCTATTCACGAGGAAACAGCTCTTCCTAATTATCTGTACGTGGTGTTGTAAAAGGTTTTTTTACTTTTTGTCTTGCTGAGTTCTGTGCATGTTTGTTTAGACTCATGGTCGGCAATGGACGCAGTCCAATCAAACCACCACAACAACCGTTGTCAAATACCACGACTGTACAGAGCACACGGTGTCAGTAGTTAAGATTGCGGAAATAGACAATGGACACCGATGGCTAGAATAATCGTTAATTGGCTCGGTCCCTAATTCACTTACAAGCTCGAACGAACGCTGCATTAGTTTAATTTGTTCACTAGCATTGCACTTGTTTCTGGCGTGGTTCTCGCAGCCAGTGAACAACAAACTTCGGACTCGTCGATGCCAGCATCAACCATTTACGAATGAGAGATACAGCAACTTCAACAAACCACATTTCCCACAAGGAAGACTCTCACAGCGCTGCCAACTGTGATCACTCTTAATGTGCAACATGCCCTCGACATGTGTTTCTACAGGAAAGCTCACAACAATCCTGGTCTCCATCTGTTAATTACATTAACCAAGTTGATGAACGAGACATTATATGCTGTAAGACGTCTGCTCTTCGTGAAAGTGTATTAAATCAAAGTGCTGTTGTGTTTATTGCTCAAGCTCCTGTGTCGTACTCACGAAGAAAGATGAAGATAGAGTTGGGTGATGAAATATAGCTGTTCCGAAAATTAGTTGGTAGTTGTGGTGACATTCGAGTTCTTGGCCACGTACAATACGTTTATGCTACTTGAATAACGTTATTTGAAATTATTATTATTATAAATAAATAAATAATTATAAATAATAATTATTATTCTTCTGTTGACAGAAATGTCAATAGAAGAAGAAGCAAGAAGTGATGTCAGCCTGGCCGTTGAGTCACTGCCGGAAAGCGACTATAACCGCAATCTTGACAATCGTGTTGGTGTGAGGTCTATTTTAATGAGATAAAATCTGTAGCAACATTTTCAACATACTTCCTCCAGCTGACAATCCTTATTGTTTCGAAGAAGTTGTATAGCTTATGTTTACTTCGGGACTAACGTAAGGTAAACATAATACGTAGTTGATTCATATCAGATGAATAAAATAAACTGTGTAAAAGAAAGATTGTTACAGCAAATATTTGAAGGGGAAAACTACAACTTACGTGTCATTCGATTTGAAAATATTAACTTTCAGATAATGTTGGTTTCTTTACGTAAATATTTTCGGTTATGTAGGTTCTTTCAAAGGACCCCATCGAAATATAAAAATTTGATTTTTGACGGATGGCTCTCTGTTACTGTTTGCTTCCTGCTGAGATGTCTTCGTAACTGTTGGCAGACGGCAGTGTAAAAGTAGTTAGAAATTTTCCGGTTATAGCTATGTTGCACCAGACAGATCACTTACAAAATTCATCTCTGGAAAAAAAAAATCCTCTGCCTGTCGTTGCATTACTTAATACATAGACTTTAAGCTGAGTGAGTGAGCGAACGAAGAAGAGATTTGGGCGGCTCTTAACAGCGAGGTCTTGAGAGCCACTGGGGGGTGACTGAAGTGATAATGGAGCAGCGCGAGAATGAAAGGGCGGGGGGAAACGGGAGATCCCCGAGAAAACCCGCCAACCAGAGGCATCGTCCGGCACGATTCCCACAGTGACCCAGCCGGGGATTGAACGCAGTTCGCCTTGGCAGGGGGTGAGCAGGCTAACCGCTCAGCCACCGCTGCCCCCGCTTAAGATGAGGTACACTGATATTCGTCATCTGCGTACTTTTTTCGAAATTGGTTCAAGAGTTCCCAAAACAGCACGTGAAACTGTGAAGTTGTTAAGCAAAGTAAATATTTTACAACTTTGTTAGTTCTTAACATTTATACACATTAAAAATACAGAAAGCAAACTAAATAATTTCAGTACTCACAAATGTTTACCTACTCTTTTAGTTCAACATGAGTAGCCTACATGGAACTACTCTCTCTCTGTCGTTACCAACTTAACTGGGCGCACGCCGGTCGGTGTGTCTGCTAAAATATATGCAATATTTTAGAGGTGCTCAGATTACCATGGACAGCCTATAGATAGTCTGCTAGCCATCAACACAACGCCGCTTGCGCAGTGAAACTCCAAATAAAAATGGGATTGAAAATGTAATTAAAGATAATGGCTGGAACATTTTGGAATATTTTAACGAGGAGCGAATTACGAAGTTTGAAAAGAGAGCTCGCAAGAGCAAAATAATCAAGATGAAAATAAACAAATATTTTATCGTTTGTATAAAGGACTATGAAACCGCACATACACAATAAAAAGGACGAGTAAAAACAAAATACAGGCATTGGAGGTTGAATAAGAGGGACAATGTTTCTATAGCTTTATACAAAGTCACTCACGCATGCTATCCGCTTAGCCGCTATTGTTATCCACAGGGGCAGTGATATTTAGCGAAAGAAAATTTTCAAGACAAGATACAGTTTAAAAGCATCGTAGAATTGCTCAGCTGTTTTGATTGGCTGAAACATGTTCTGGCCCGTGTTAACTGTTTGCGCACGAATCACGAAAGTTCAGTGCCGGAGTTACGTAATTCTGAGTGGTTCGGTCAAATGCGGACACGGCTCCGGCAGCCAATAGAGGTACAATAGCTGAGGTGTGTGTGTATATATATATACACACACACACATATATATATATAAATAAATTAGGTCTAGTGTGTGCTGCGATTTTTACGCGAAACATCACTTCGTTATCCATATGGAGAGTGAGAATACTGCGCAGGTTTTGCCACAGCTCCGTCACAGAATAAGAGAGCATATAGAAGCGAAATGGCGAGGTAGTTCCTTCAATGCAGCCCACATCCAACAGGTTGTCGCCTATGATGTCCATAGTTTGCCTTAAAGTGTTATAAACATAAAAGAATGAAGCACATTGTATTATAATTAATTATTGTTCCATCTTTAGTGTAGGGTTTTTTTACGGTATTAAATTTTTTCCCTAGCATTAGCATTAGATTATTTATTTATAATACTTATTAGATAAGTTTATACTTAAGTTGAATTAAAAAAGCAAAGCATTATCATTTAATTTCTTAATGTATGTAAATATTGTAAACAAGGAAGAATAAAGAATCTATTACATTACAGTGCCGATAAGAACTTAATAATAACATCTAACGACATATTTTGTTTCCCCAGTTTCCAGGAACAATGGAAGAATGGAAAAGGTTATCACAACGTTTCGAAGAACGATGGAATTTTCTCCATTGTCTTGGGGCCATAGACGGAAAACACGCCAGCATCATCCCTCCATCTGACAGTGGATCATTTTATTATAATTATAAAGGTCAACATAGTTTGGTGTTATTGGCAATAGATGATGGTAATTATAGATTTATTATGTGTGATTTCGGTACTAATGGTAGAGTTTCCGATGGACGTGTGCTACAGAAAACGAAATTTTTTGAGAAACTCGATAACGATCTGTTGAAGATACCACCCGAGGAAAATGGTGCACATACTTCTCATTGTCTACCATACGTTTTTGTAGCGGATGATGCATTTCCTTCGCGGGTAGATATAATAAAACCTTTCAGACAGAGTGACTTAACTTGTAATGAGAAAAAAATATACAACTATCGCTTATCGCGGGCAAGACGTATTGTAGAAAATGCATTCGGAATTATAGCAGGACGATTTAGAATTTTCCATAAAAACATTAATGTAGAGCCACAAAGATTTGAATCTATGGTAATGGCTTGTTGCGTTCTGCACAACTTTTTAATTACTTCAGTGCCAAATTCTTATGCTCCTTCAGAAAGTTTTGATATCGAAATCAAAGAAGTGGGTATCACTAATCCTGGGTTTGAGACTCGAGGTTCAGAAATGTTTGGCTTGCAGCGCAGAATGTATGGTAATACACTTGCGCCCGCAAAAAATGTTAGAACAGGTTTTATGAACTACTTTGTTAATGAAGGCCAAGTATCTTGGCAACTAAATTTTATTCATTAAGTTGTTTGTTCATTTCTGAATTGTATTATCTCAGGTGTCATAAATTCCGAAATTTCAACCCACACTATTGAAGTTAACTGCATGTTATTACTTTAAATTCAAAATGTACTGATCGAGGAATCTCTTAATCTTCCAAGAATTTATAAAAGTTGAAGTACCACAGCTTCGGCGTATATACGTCCTCGGCAGCAATTCCCGTCTTCTTTGAATCCTTTATTTTTTTCAGTTGACCTGGTGCAGGAGGGATCTATCTCCTTCAATTTTTCAACAAGCTTGGAATAACCAGCTTCTTTTTTTTTAACCAGGTCGTGATAATATGGTGATTTCACTTGCCACAAACAGGGTTCACTTTGATAAATTGCGATGAAATCCTCCAAACACTGATTTTCATTTTCGCGAGACATAATTGTTATGAATACACTCACCAAATCAAAAGAAGGAAACTTGCTGTTCGGATGGGGGTGCAGACTCTGTTTTCACGAGCGGCTCGCAGCACGGACTGATCTGAACTGACCACTGAACCCACGCATGTTCAGGCACAGTGGTGCGCTCTTCCAAGCTACCGGATGGACGAACGTATTTTCGATTCGTCTCCGGCCGCCTGTACAGTTGCAAATGTCAGTCCGACCAGAACCTACATTTATTTTTTATTTTTTATTCTAAATTATTCTATTTGTTAAGCCATACCGATCAAATACTGGCTTTTGTTATTATTAAATTTAAAGTTAAATTAGGGTTAAAGTTATTAAGTTCAATTGCAAATAAAGTATAAAAACAAGAGGCTATGGCTTTTAAGATTACTGTGTTGGGTAAGGTTTTAATTAGCTTTCTAATCTTATTATTATATTAAAAGTACGGAGGTGTGATAAGTCTTTATTAATTTATTTTGGGTTTTCTCTATTTTTGTTGTGGGGAAAAAGGGGAGGACCCTCTGTAAAAAAAACCCTGATGCTCCGGCGGCCTGACGTCAGGCGGACTGTTCAGTCCGAACTGACAGGCCAGCCGGATCGTGCGTGGCCAGCCTTAAGTGTACTTATAGCTAACTACTATACTTAGAAGAGGAAGGGGGAAAAACGGCATAGACACCGTAAAAGCCCTTTCGACAGAAAATAATTGAAAATTGTTGCACGCACTAAGAGAAAACGCTACAGGAGACAGATAGGTGGGAACAATGCTCTTTATTAGTGGGCGGAGAAAATGCTAGTAGAGGGGGCAGGACATCACTCATTTGGCGCTGGTTTAATCAGAGCACTGAAGATGTGTGTTGTCGTCCGGCAGATAAAGGAGAGGGACGTGATGCTGAAGGGACAACAAGAGGGAAAGGGGAGGGGGGATGTCACCGCGAATACACAGAGACGGTTGGGCGAGAAATGCGCATGCCCGGAGCTGCAAACAAGGTGGAGGGGCGAGAGGGGACGCCGCAAGGACCTCAGTACGGTCCAGCGAGCCGAGCCGAGCGGATATCACGTGACTCGCGTGTCCACGAGCTACACACTCTCCGCACGCAAGCCTTCCCGTCTGCAGCCAGGTACGTGCGTGCACTTCATCTGTCGGTACTAATGAACTTATCATCTAATGACTTCAGCCCTAATGCCGACCACGGTACAGATCTACTGGCGCTAATGACAACGTTGAAGTGAACTGCCTATATTCTCCACCACATTGATATTAGTAGGGCCAGTGACTTTTCGCGTAAAAATCGGAGCACACGGTAGACCTCAATACTATATACACACCTCAGCTGTTGTTATACGTCCATTGGCTGCTGGTGCCGTGTCCGTCTTTGACCAAGCCACTCAGGGCTAAGTAACTCAGACACTGAACCTTCGTGATTCGTGCGCAAACTGTTAACACGAGCCAGGACATTTTTTTAGCCAATCAAAGAAGCTGGACGACCCTACAGTGCTTTGAACTGCGTCTTGTCTCGAAATTTTTCCGCGAAATATCACTGCCCCTAAATATTAGTTGTGTTGGTCCGTGTATTTCCACTTACCGTCATCCTATTGGCAGAGACCTGAATAATTCGCGAATTCATTTCGGGAAAAGCTAGAATTCAGAACACGTGTGTTAATAACACTTCAGCTATTGGTACACACTGTGTTTGACACCTCCTGGAGAAGACTGGCCCAACCGTCGCCTTCCACTGTGACACCATGCAACCAATGTGCAGTTGATGTCGGCATATTTGTACATAAGACTGTAGAGTATATCTTGCATGTCATTGAACTCACGAATTTTTCAGGTCTCTACCTATTGGTAGAGCTCATGCTTACTCTACTCCGCAACGTTTATTATTGGCTGGCCGTCGACCAATGGAGTCCCGCGTTGACTGTGTAGCAATCATCGTGTCACGACAAAGGTAACAAGGTTGTATAATCCATCGCCTTCATTTGGGAAATTATTAGCGACACCCGAAATTCACGAAAAGATTTTTGCACATGCTAGATTTCAATACCCCATGGGCATACAAGCAGTTTCCTTTTGCTCATTGGCGGCATGTCTTTGTAAGAGCACATTTTCTTTCTTGACTGGCCAATCAGAATTAGGTGTGATTCGCGGGCAGGCGCCTAAGACACGAAACACGTAAATAATTCTATGATGGAAGTGGATCTGAGCTAAACTGTTATGAAGTACAACGGGTCTTGAAATCTTTTCGGGGCACTCGGGTGTCATTAGAAATTATTAAAAAGAACAGTTTTATTCTTAAATATTGAAATGTTGAATATGCGTAATTTTTTTTTACTTAGATTCCGGAAACGTTCAGAGTAAACGTAAAACAATAAGCAAATGTGCGTGTTCTGAGTTTATGATCAAAGAAATTTCCATATAAACGTAGCCCCGAGTATATACGTGGATAGTCCTCAAAAGCTTAACAAATAACAGTGCGCCATTAAATAAATTTAAAACACACGCGTGTGTAAATAGGAAATGTTAATGTTTATGCTTATTAATAGAGGCACGTGTTTTTCGCGAAAAGATTCCAGGACCAGTTGTTAGTTCATATGCACTTTCGTGGTTGAATGATTTTAAATGTCCACGTGCCTCAAGTATCTGCCCGCGAATCATGGACATTTAATGTCGGAGTACTTTATTCTGATTGGCCCAGTCAAATAAGAACATGTCTTCTCACGTAGACGCGTGTCCAATAATAATGTAAAAAAAATTGGTTGTATATGTATGATATTGAAGTACAGCACGAGGATGGATATTTTTGCGAAAATTGCGTGGCTCTACTTATTAAATAGCTTTTACGAAGTGCAACATCCATTTATATCTCGCGAATTCAGTAAAAAGTAAATATAATGTTGCGAGAGTACATGGATATTTTCCCGTCTTCCGGCACAAATGTTGCGTAAAGCTTAGATTGTATGAGTTACGATGTAGTGTTGCATTCAAGGTGCGGCGTGTTGTACAGTAAAGTGTCATACTGTATGGCCAGCACTGTACACAGCACGGCTCACTTCCCTCTTCTGCCAGTGTCCTTACTGCTCTCGACATGTTTCGTGAACTCCGGGTACAACCAGGGCCGGACTTGAGACCCAGGGCCCCTAGACAATTACAGAGTCCGGGCCCCCTTTTTAGTAGTATAACCAAATAACCTATTTTATTTTATATTTGACTAACGTTTTTTTTAAATTTAAAAAATAGACAAGATAAGAAGACCTATACATATAATAACAAAATAACAAATATACCTTTTACTGATTATTTTTATTATTATCAAACATAGGAAACACACGAAATTTGCCTAATTACAGTGCTGCGCACACGNTTTTATTATTATCAAACATAGGAAACACACGAAATTTGCCTAATTACAGTGCTGCGCACACGAAGAACTTTTTTCTCAGCGAAATAATTGATAACCGCAGTATAGTCAGCTGATTGCATTATTTGTGACTCTATGAACAATATAGAGAGTGATTTAAGTCTCTCCTCTTCTGTGGCAGATCTTAAGTAATTCTTTAACTCTCTTCAGCGCTGAAAATGAAAACACTTTGTCCCCTGGCCAGCCCCCCTTCCCCCTCCCCGAGGCTAGTGCCCCAGGCAGGTGCCTTGTTCGCCTAGGCGGAAGTCCGGCACTGCTTAGAACACCATGGCCGAGTGAGTGAAGAGTAAAGAAATTTGGGCAGCTCTCAACATCGAGGNGTGCCGATTCCCCGATAGGTTGCGCGAGGCTGAGGGAAACAGGTATCGCGCCCGATTGGCTACTGCGTGCTGCGGAAAGGTTCCTTATTGGCTGGGCTACCGACTGGCGAGTAGGTTTCCAGGCGTTGATTGGCGTGCGGCGATCCGACGTGTTTCTGGTCGGCGACGCCATTTTGCTGGTCTGTGCGGGAGGCGGATGCAAAGAACTTAGCCGAATCAAAAACTCGCATCATCCAGTCACAAAAATATAAATTAGTTACAGTGTTATCAGATATATAAAAAAATTTCGTCATTTTCTCAGTGTCTTTAATAAAGTTGTCGTCCAACCACAAAGTAGAACAGAGTTCTTTAACGGTTTCTTCCAACTTTTACGGCTATTCCTCCGCCTCGTGCGAACAAAACGAAACCAACTCTAGAAAATACGCCAAAGGGACAACGCACCCAGTTCAATAATATTTTGCTTGAGAACTATTTCTTCCCATACATTACCAACACACCTATTTTCTCTCTGTTTATATTCATATCAATTATAAATTAAATATTATAATTTATAATCAAACTCTAAATAAAAGTTTAATTATACACAAAAAATATATTTTTATGTTGAAAGGAGTATAAAACACTGGCGCTGCGTAATAAACTTAGTAAACAGTGAAACACGTCATATCTGGAGTAATCTTTCAAAGGCTTGATTAAAAAAGTGTGGAGATACCGCAAGTAGACTATAGAGTGTTTTCAAATGTAACATATTCCAGAATAGGGACCGCGATAACTGAGTGGTTAGCTCGCTCGCCTCTCACCAGGGCATACCAGGGTCAATCCCCGGCCGGGTCACTCCCGGGTTCACGCATGTGGTAATCGTGCCGGACGATGCCGCTGGTCGGTTGGTTTTCACGGGGATCTCCCGTTACCCACCGCCCTTCCATTCCGGCGCTGCTCCGTACTCACCTCAATCACCCTCATCGGCTGTCAAGACCTCGCTGTTTAAGAGCCGCCCAAATCTCTTCACTCACTCACTCACTCGCTCTCCCGCAATATATTCGCGAATATCCGGCGTCTCTAACGAACCTAAATTTCACGCGTTCCTAGAACATACGCGGGCGCCTCTTGGCAAATGTATGCACGCGAAAAGGGCCTTTATGTATGTCTGGGAACCGTGGGTAACATATGGACGGAGGCAGAGTCTGATCTCGTTATTGCCGCGCCTGGGTCTGCGAGCAGTGAAGATATTTCCCGGAGCTCAGCTCACANGAGGCAGAGTCTGATCTCGTTATTGCCGCGCCTGGGTCTGCGAGCAGTGAAGATATTTCCCGGAGCTCAGCTCACAGCTCTTCACTCGGTAAATAAATAAACCCAATTGCTTATTGAAGGCGCACTCGAAATAGAAAAAAAAAATGGAAGGGGATGGAGAGAACGCCAATCGTAGTCACTTGTTCACGCCGCCTTGCATCGAAAGAAAGTAAGTAGAGGTTTTCATACGAAACTTCGTAACCTGGCAGAACTTATTTTCGCGGAAAGGTTCCACGAATCCTTGAATTTTTAAATAACTCACCTCAAATCTGCTTTCGTGACTGAGTGATTTTGGCGGTGTAATGTTTTTAACACTTTAAACACAAAAAAAAAAAATAATTACATTTATTTTCCACTGAAAACGGAATTTGCATGAATGTAGTTTCGTTGTTTCGTTAATGCCTGTCGGACCTTAAAATAACTTTACAGCTAGGGGCAGTGATATTTCGCGAAAATATTTCGAGACAAGATACAGTCCAAATCACTGTAGGGTCGTCCGGCTTCTTTAATTGGCCAAAAAAATGCTCTGGCCCGTGTTAACCTTTTGCGAACTAATCACGAGGGTTCATTGTCGGAGTTACTTAGTCCTGAGTGGCTTGGCCAAAGACGGACACGGCACCAGCAGCTAATGGAGGTGTAACAACAGCTGAGGTGTGTATATAGTATTGAAGTCTACTGTGTGCTCCGATTGTTGCGCGAAAAGTCACTGGCCCTAATTTTTACATTCAGGCGTTGCAAAAGAAGAACTATTTGGTGTGAGAAATACTTACAAATTTATTCAAACATTTGGAACCTACAAGAAAGGGTTTCCGTACATACATTACACAAGAAACAACCAATTATTAAATAGTTGGCATGTCAGCAGTAACCAATAGAATGGCTCAGGGAAAGACAATGCCCGTATTGGTGGCACCTTCTGGACCCGTACAGTAACGACCATGATTTAACCTGTTCTGCAACATGTCAGACGTGAACGAGTACACTAGGGATAATATACTTGGGGGTTAAACAGTGTAGAGTACACTCGGGATAATATACTTGGGGGTTAAACAGTGTAGAGTACACTCGGGATAATATACTTGGGGGTTAAACAGTGTATGTTAGTTCCCATCACAGCTTACGGATGCCTTATTTTCCAGGTTTAACATCTAAATATTTAATTTGCACATATGAAGTTTTACTTTGGTTACTGAATGATCGCGGTGACGCCGTGGTTCATTCGGGAGGACACAGTTTCGATTCCCGGTCCGGCCACCCTAATTTAGGTTTCCCGTGGTTTTCCGGAATCACTCCAGGCGAATAACGGGACACAGAGAAAGTAAGTATACAGATACGAAATGGCGTGGCGGTTTCTCCGAAGCGGTCGTACCCATTTTCTGATTGGTTGCGCTGGGCTCTGAGAACGGGTCTTGTGTCTAATTGGCTACTGCATCCTGCGAAAGGTTCCCTATTGGCTGGGCTGCCGGCTGACGAGCAAGTTACCAGGCGATGATTGGCGAACTGCGATCCGACATGTTGCTGGCAGGTGACGCCATTTTGGTGGCTAATGCGATTGGAGTTTGCGGAAAAAGTTGTTATATCACCTTTGTATTATTAGGTACTCTGCAATGCTGAGCTGATTCCATAATACAGGCCATTGTAGTTTCCCTCCCCAATCCTACTTCTCTGAGCAACTTGCTTCGTCTCTGATCACCTCGCTGTCCTCGAGTCCTACATATGTAACGTTGGCTATTGTACCACCCAATCATATAAGTACTTTAAGATAAAAGTCGTCAAATCTTCTCGTTACAAGCAATCAGACCAATTTTTTGCAGTGGCTTAAAATAATATATAATTAGTTGATTTAGGTGTTATTTAACAAGGTAGTTGATTCCTTGTTCAGTTAATGAGGACGCCGAACTTCCACGAAGAGAGCTCCACTATAGAGTAGATATGTACACAGAGACGGGAATGGCACTGTGGTTTATTTGAAGTGGGCGTGTCTCTTCTCTGATTGGCTCCGTGAGGCTGTGGGACCGGGCCATGTGTCTGATTGGCTACCGCTTGCTGCGATAGATTCCCTATTGGCTAGACTGCGGGTTGGCGAGTTGAGTTACCAGTCGCTGATTGGCGAACTGCGTCCCGGCACGTTGCTGATTAGCGACGCCATTTTTTTCTTTCGCGAAAGGATATGTAGTCCACGTTATAAGAGGATGTTTCACCTCTGCAGACTAACCTACTTTTTGACATGACATTTTAGAGACACTGGGAAACTGCGGACCTTTTTTCGAGCCGACGTGTATCACTCTAATTATCAACGTATCCCCTTTCGATTGGATGATCAAGAGTTCTTTGCGGACCAATCACAAACGTCCTGCATTAGAGTATCACGAGTCCTCACTGGATCAGTGAAATGTGATAGTAGCTTGATGCATACGTGACAAGTCAATAACGAAAGAAAGCTCTCGAACATGTGTACAATAAGTTTATCCATAGGAAAGATTCAACTTTCCCCGAGATCAACAATCGTCTGTAATGATATTGCATGGCCAAATTGGTTCGGTGGTTGATACTGCAGAAGTCAGAAATATACGGAAACTGTGTGTGTGTGTGTTTGCGTGTTCGTGTGTTTTTGGGTGAGAGAGAGAGAGAGAGAGAGAGAGAGAGAGAGAGAGAGAGGAGAGAGAGGACGTTATTGGCGGATGAAAGGCCTTCGCTCTCTGCTTTGCACTCGACGACCGCCTGAGAGAGTTTTGCACCTCCTAATTCGCGAGCGAGCGAGCGAGCGCTAATGGCGGCCACTACACAAACAAATGCCGCTGCTATTTTAGAAAAAGCGAGCGAGCCGAGCGGTGCGTAAACACAGAGGAGCACGGCGCCTGGAGAAACATGTCACTCGCGGACCTGGAATTCCAGCCAAGACAAGAAAGTTTTAATTGCCGTAGTTTAAAGCGACCAGCGGTCCTCATAATGGACTGCGCGGTTGATGGATGATAAGTTCAGAGATAATTATTCTGTTTGCTTGCGACTTAGCGTAAACAAAATTAGCCTCGGTCCACATTGCTACGGCCCGTGTTTTGTTATTTTAAACTGTGTCTGTAATATGTTCTTTTTTGAGTAACAAATTGTGCTGGAAATTGTAGTTGCAATATTTTAGTTACTTCATTTTACAACGTTCCTAATGTAAGCTCAACCAGTTACGCATTGTGCGAAGAAACATTTATCGCAATCAAGAGTTCCCTTATGAAAATCTTCATCAGTAATGTGATGTTCATAGAGGCAACTATAATGTTTATTTATTTAACAACATTGATTTTTTATAGTCATAGTGAGTACAATGTGTTACAAACTATATAGAAAATAGAAATACACTTTTACAAAACACAGCTGACCTATAAAATGTTATAAAGCTCTTAAAATTATAGAAAAGCCGTGAGAATCAATACGATTATAAAGAATCTTTACCAGAAAATTCATAAATAAAACATATGGTGTACATGTTAGTGATTCGTTTTACGCAATACATAAATCCGTCAGTCACTGGGAAGTTTCATTTATGAGGAATTCATAGAGATGATGGTTTATCGCGGGAAAAATTGACCGTTTGCTAGGATTCAAAGTACTGTACACATATCCGGCATTGGCTGTCATGCATGTATGAAGCTACTACCCTATTTCACTGGGCCAATGAGGATTCTGATACTATAAGGCAGAACGTTCGTGATTGGTCTGCAAACAACTTAGCCGAGTCAAAACCTTGTTCGACCAATCACGAAAGAATAAACTAGTTAGAGTGTTATAGAAAATATGTTGACAAAATTTTTTTTTTCGAGATTTTCCATCACCTGTAGGTATTCATTATCAAGGTTTTGCAAGACTTTGAATTCATTTTAATTGTCAGTTTATTGGTGTCTACTTTCGCAATATCGACGCGGCACCTTGGAGACATGCTCACGCAGAGGTGAGTTATGAAGGAAGTTGACAGTTTCCAAACGGCTGAGACCGGAAAGGGGCGTTTGGCGACATTCTTAGCAAGCAACTGTGCACGAATTTTGCAGAACAGCGAGCCGTTTTGTGTAAACTTGAGTGAGGTTGGCGTATTGTTCGAGCTGTTGTCTCGCGCGAGTTTGGTTGTAAGCGCTTTGTTGGTTGAAGAACTCTTACAGCTGCTTGAAAAGGGCCACTCAAGTAAGTACTTTCACTTTCCCTACTTGTATACGCCGCTCTCTGGTGAACCAGTTCTAGCTAGTATTTCATATTTTATAGACGCCAAATCCGAAGTTCCTTCATCTCAGGACTTATAGAGAGTTCAATCATAAAATACTGAGAATCACTTTCGTGATGGTATCATTTGAATTGTTACGCGTCTTTTATCTGCCTGTCCGCAAATCACGCACAGTCAGTATCTGAGAAACTCAATTCTGATAGGCTCGCTCACGTAACAGATTGTCTTCACACAAAGACAAGCGGCCAATAGTCAGACGAAGACTGCAAGTTCGCGCATAGGATATTGAAGTCTAGCCTCCGCGTAAATCTTTTCGCGAAAAGACAGGTGGCCCTAAATCACGATTTGAGCTCAACCAGCTAAATGGCAGTGAAGTCTGGCATGTTGCCCAATATCAACGGGAATTTTGAACCTCACTAATGGCGGACTGAGAAACAAAATATGGTTTTGAGAACCAAATTGTTGTATCCGTAATACACACAGACTGTTGTTATACCCGTCGAGTCGCCGTGTCGGTGGTAGAGGGCGTGTTGCACGTGAAGGATACTTATGGTCGGCACTGTACGTGACGAGGAATCAGTGGCCCGTGTTCTGAGCGTCTTCCTTCCGAGTAATCTGATTTGCTGAAGTTTCTGCACCTCTCATTGGTCTCATTGGTGAGTCGTTAATGCTAACAGAAGTGAACGCACAGAACGCTGTTCATTGGTTGTGAATTTAACGTTTGTAAAATTTTAGCTTGAAAATGAATTTGGGACTCGCCTCACATCACCCTCATCGGCTCTCAAGACCTAGATGTTAAAAGCCGCCCAAATCTCTCTACTCTTTCCTACAGCAAAACATACAGTTCCCTCAACTGAACTACTTCCTGATGCATTTTCGTAACATTAGCGCTTATTATAAATCATTTCCGTTAGTTGCAGAGCGAGCCTGAAGTGCACTAGAAGAACCAATCAGGCAACAAGTCTCACAGCTATCATTTAGAAGAGCTACATGTGCAAAGCTTAAGAATTGTGTGATTAGTGGGTGACGCCATATGCATACAACTATATGAGTGTATGTATGCGATGCTGAGCGGTTTTTTGTATTAGTTTTATTTAGTAGCTTTCCCGTGTAATTTTTGCAGCAATTAAGTGTCATTTAACTAATTAATGTTATCTGATATTGTATGTAATGATTTTGTTTTGTCTCATTAGTTGCGGTTTGTGGTATCCAAGACACAATTCCTTTCCTCCTTCATTCTTTACCTAACATGTTTACATGTTTATGTACATTTTTCCCTTACTGTTTTGTTTAGTTGGTATTGTTACGTTTCGCTGATCTGAGCCGCTGACCTTGGCCCGCCCCGCGCAAGCGGGCGGAAGAGAAGGACAGGGTAGTGATATGATAGCGGGGCGGCAAGTCAATGGAATGTTCGGAATGACAAGCGAGCGATAATCCTACCAGCGTTTTGAGTTACGAAGGCATTCTGCCGCGATAACCCTTTGGCGGCTCGCCGCTCCTGGCCTTCAACGGATAGGATTTTTGCATTTATCTGAAGAATGCTTTGGATTACTGACTGACCTCGTTCTCTCAGCGTGACTTGGGGTTCGTCGAATCTTCCACATGGTCAGGGCAACCGATATAAAAGTGTGACAGGTCTCAGAGCTGAGAGTTGATGAGTGGAGTGAGTTGACGAGTGGCTGGAGCATCGACGACGAGCGACGAGAAAAGTGACCAGCGGGAGGAAAATCTGCGACTGCGAGCATCGGCGCAGTGAAGAGTGCGACTGGCAGGCTGGACTATTGGACTGGATGCGTGAGCGAGAGACATTACAAATGATGGCAACAGATGGACTGACCGTGTGCCAATGTTGAGTATGAGTTAATTGACAATAACCAAACAGAGACAAAAGGAAGGACGTTAATTAAAGTTGAAATATACATTAAATATTGTGCTCACTGAGAAATAAAAAGAGAAATAGTGGAGATAAAGAATCTGATGCTTTAAATAATAGTTGTGTGAACAAATTAGCAAAATTAAATTTGGTTATTTTACTTTTACTAAGACTCCATCCCTCACGAACTCAGATACGCCTCTCTAGCGTCCATGTAACAGTATATAGTTACCATTTATGAAACTTACAACCTAATTTTCAACATGCAGTCTATAAACATTTACTATGTATACAATTAGAATATCAGGGTTTTTTTAATACAGACAGTTTTTTTTATTTTATTCAAATTAGCATATTCGTTTATTTTCCGTTGTTTTAGTATTATTATTTTTTCTGCAGTTCAGTGGAAGACAAGGCGGTGTCACCTTAACTTCGCCACACGTAAAACAGGTCGTAAAATAAATATAAATAAATAACAGAACTGTCAGTAACAAACAGAACATTCTGATTCTAGTACAGAAGTTTTGTTGCTGCTGCCCTCAAACCCGATTACAGAATTGTTCTGTCATTTGTCGCTAAATATATATGTATGTATAATTTTTTTCAGTTTATAAAACCCGAGGCGCTGCCTAGATGAAATACGTTATGAAAGATGACAGCAGGAAGCTGGTTGGAAAGTGGCGACAGAGATTCCTGAGCCACTCTCTCTCTCTCTCATCCCAAGACGCTTTGTTTGGCCTTCCTTTCATCGTGAACTGGCGCACGGAATGAAAAGACGCTAGCGACACAAACAGACGAGTAAACGAGACGTAGTATCTACTTGGAAGTCGATAGAGTAAATTGCCAGACCTCCTCCGTTGTCGGTCGCACGGCCATAGAATAGGAAAGAATAAAGAAGCGAAATAGAGTGACATTTATTTTCATGTAATAGTTCTCTGTTGCTGACTGGCCTCGACGCTATGGAAACACGGCCCTTGGGCAGGATTGGTTACTACACGTTATGGAATATTCCTTATTGGTCGGGCTGCAGCCAGACCAAGTTAGTCCCTAGGAGCTTGTCGGTGGAAACATTTCCGCCATTTTGCTAGTAAGTAAGTACACAGCGACGAAATGGCGTGGCGGTTCTTTCGATGTGGGCGAACCCATTATTTTATTGATTGCGCTAGGCTTTTGGTAATAGGTCTCGTGTCTAATTGGCTACTGCGGCTTGCGAAATATTCTTCTCTATTGGCTGGGCTGCCGGCTGGCGAGCGAGTTTCCAGGGCGCTGATTGGCGAACGGCGATCCGACACGTTGCTGGCCAGTGGCGCCATTTTGCTGAAGTGTTTGACAGGAGCTGGTGGTATAAGCTGCTATTTCACCTCTGTATTATGAACTACTCTGTGATTACAGCGAGTTGTCATGTGTAACATTACGCACAGTCCATCTCGTTTATTTCTATGAACAGAGATGATGGTTTATCGCGGGAAAAGTTGACTGTTTGCTAGGATCCAAGGTACAGTACACATGTCCGACAGTTTTCTTTTCTTATTGGCTGTCATGCTTGTGTGAAGCTACTATCCCATTTCTCTGGGCCAATGAGGATTCTGATACTACAAGGCAGAACGTTCGTGATTGGTCTGCAAACAACTTAGCCGAGTCAAAACNATGAAACTACTACCCCATTTCACTGGGCCAATGAGGATTCTGATACTACAAGGCAGAACGTTCGTGATTGGTCTGCAAACAACTTAGCCGAGTCAAAACCTTGTTCATACAATCATGAAAGAATAAACCAGTTAGATCGTTTTATAAAATATGTTGGCTCAAAAATGTTTCGCGATTTTCCGTCATCTCTGTCTACGAATGAATAAAATTTTAATTTTTTGTTCATGGAAACTGCAACTGATATGATACATTGTTCATGTTACGTGAACATAAAAACTAGCGAAGCAACGGAAACGTGATCGTGGCAGTTTTGTCTTCAAAGACGAAGAATCCGTCACGATAGCCTTGCCCGAGTTAAATAAGACGGCTTTCATAATTTACACAACTTCAAACACGAAAATTGCCAGCACCATGCCAAAGAACGGAATTGAATCTGCAATTTCTTAATTGCCGAGCAGAGTCACACTTGACCCGTTCAGACCCAGTGTTCACGATTGTGTAAATTACGCACGTGTAGGTAATATTTGGTCTATACTGCACACTGCGAAGCTGAACGACCAATTATCTTACCTGTGGGTCAATAATACGCAAATATTCTTACAGATCTAGGTCATAATAGGTTCATATAACTGAAGCCGAACATATAGCATACAGCTCATTGGCTGTATCAACGAAACAAGTGTTGTGTGGTCTTAAGTACAGCATACATCATAAAAAATTGTGTTTGCAACACTTGAATCCATAAATTAAAGTTAATCTGGAAGGGTTAACTCTATACATAATCAGAGTTTGGTTATTATGCATTCAGATGAAAATAAGCAGGAAGCGTCCTGAAGTTTTAACGGTATTTTTTATGCATACAACTACAAGCATGACAGACCTGATGGAGCTACAAACACAAGTAATATTGTTATTTATTAAATCTAAAACTTTAGTTTTCAACGTAAATATCCGTGGTAGCAGAAAATATGTGCGATTGGTGGATTTTACGAAGCTTTCGAAAAATGCGTACACAGGATATTTACTGAATGGTTTTACTTCTTTATTTAGGTTACATAATCAACGACCAGAAATACGAAGCAATTATCTCTGCAATCATTTCTGAAATTGAAACCGTAATGGTCGGCAATTCTGTTATATTGTTATTGTTTTTTTTTTTTTTTTTTTTTTTTTTACTTTTTACTTTGAGAGGAAAACGCACTCTCTTACATAACAGGTTAATCTTTTTTTATTGTAGCCGTAAAACCGCTGTAACAAGTAATAAAAACAGTTGAATGCGTGTGGTTTAATTTCAAACCGTTGTTCCCTTTGTTTGGATGCAACAAATTGATTGAATTACGTCCAGAATTAGACTGGAGTTTATAGACTGTCAGAGCCTGTGACATTTTTCGAAACAAACTTGAAAAAACAATAGACTCCAATATTGAACACATCAGCAGCATTTTTTTTCTCTTGACGTTAGTGGTTTTCATTTCCGAAATTGACTTAGGCCTCTAAGGATTCGGTATCTTTACACAGAACGTCCATGAATCGTAACAGCTAACAAGTGGCAACAACTATTTTGAAAATAATTTCGCATAACTTTTTTTTTCGCAGAAATAATTAATTACTATTTGTGTTATATGATACTTTAAATCAGATCCACTTTCGTGATTTTACAATATTTATTTCCCCGCGTATAATATGTCTGCCCACGAATCACAGATGTTCAACTTCGGAGTAGCCTGATTCACAAAAATACACCTTTTCAATTAACAAAGAAAAGGAAACTACAGGTGTGCGTGTAGGATATTAAAGTTTATCACGCTCGCGAAAAATCGTCTGGCCAATATCACGTGTTCCGAAATAGAAATGACACTACATCGATGTTTTCAAATGTGTGTTGCGTCTAAATATTTCCGCAAACTATCACGGAATAATTGCATTGCGTGCGTTTGTTAGTTACCGACGTCAACAAAGGAAAGACAATTACCCAACAAATGGAGAAAATATTTCCACCAAANAAGTTTTAACGGTATTTTTTATGCATACAACTACAAGCATGACAGACCTGATGGAGCTACAAACACAAGTAATATCATTTTTTATTACATCTAAAACTTTAGTTTTTAACGTAAATATCCGTGGTAGCAGAAAATATGTGCGATTGGTGGATTTTACGAAGCTTTTGACAAATGCGTACGCAGGATATTTACTGAATGGTTTTACTTCTTTATTTCGGTTACATAATCAACGACCAGAAATACGAAGCAATTATCTCTGTAATAATTTCTGAAATTGAAACCGTAATGGTCGGCAATTCTGTTATATTGTTTTTTTTTTTTTACTTTTTACTTTGAGAGGAAAGCGCACTCTCTTACATAACAGGTTAATCTTTTTTTATTGTAGCCGTAAAACGGCTGTAACAAGTAATAAAAAAAGTTAAATGCGTGTGGTTTAAATTCAAACCCTTGTTCCCTTTGTTTGGATGCAACAAACTGATTGAATTACATCCAGAATTAGACTGGAGTTTATAGACTGTCAGAGCCTGTGACATTTTTCGAAACAAACTTGAAAAAACAATAGACTCCAATATTGAACGCATCAGCAGCATTTTTTTCTCTTGACGTTAGTCGTTTTCATTTCCGAAATTGACTTAGGCCTCTAAGGATTCGGTATCTTTACACAGAACGTCCATGAATCGTAACAGCTAACAAGTGGCAACAATTATTTTGAAAATAATTTCGCATAATAGACAACTTTTTTTTTTCGCAGAAATAATTAATCACTATTTGTGTTATATGATACTTTAAATCAGATCCACTTTCGTGATTGTACAATATTTATTTCCCCACGTATAATACGTCTGCCCGCGAATCACAGATGTTCAGCTTCGGAGTAGCCTGATTCACAAAAATACACCTTTTCAATTAACAAAGAAAAGGAAACTACAGGTGTGCGTGCAGGATATTAAAGTTTATCACGCTCGCGAAAAATCGTCTGGCCAATATCACGTGTTCCAAAATATAAATTACACTACATCGATGTTTTCAAATATACGTTGCGTCTAAATATTTCCGCAAACTATCACGGAATAATTGCATCGCGTGCGTTTGTTAGTTACCGACGTCAACAAAGGAAAGACAATTACCCAACAAATGGAGAAAATATTTCCACCAAATATAACCAGGATAAACACCTATCAGAGNCCCCTCCCCCAAGGTTTCGTCTCAGTTTATGTTCGTGTTCCTGCGGTGTACTCTGGGAGAGCTGTGAGCACTAAGCATATTGAGAATAAAGAAAATTATATTTCGTCTCCTTGACTTGACGTAGCCAACATTATTGACGGCTTACATCACAAACTTCAGTGATACGATGGAAAATAGTTCCTCTTTCCCCCTCTGGGGCCGCGGTGAGATAGTGACCAGATCACTCGCCTCCAACCTGGGCGAACCGGGTTCGATTTTCGGCAGGGTCGCTCCCGGATTTTCGCACGTGGGATTTGTGCTGGGCGACGCCGCTGGTCGGGAGGGTTTTCTCGGGGATCTCCCGTTTCCCCCCACCCTTCCCATTCCGGCGCTGCTCCATATTCACCTAAATCACCCCCATCGGCTCTCAAGACCTCCCTGTTAAGAGCCTCCCAAATCTCTTCACTCACTCACGTCGAAGTTCCTTTGATGTAGGCTTACGAATTTTCTGATTGGTTGCGCTAGGCTTTGAGAACGGGTCTTGCGTATGATTGGCTACTGCGAAAGGTTCCCTATTGGCTGGGCTGCCGGCTGGCGAATGGCGATCCGACATGTTGCTGGCTAGTGCTGCCATTTTGCTGGCCTTTTCCGGCTGAAGTTCGCGGAATAAACGGCTATTTCACCTCTGGGCCATTAACTATTCTGTGTCTAGGTACTTGCCTGGCGTATTAACTGATTGGTTAGTTCAGAAAACGTGTATTAACATTCCGGTTTTTAAACAGAGAATTCCTATAGTTACTTCTCAGATGTTGATTAATCGCATCTGTAAATATTGCTATTACTCAATAAAAATAATCAAACACTGAATGATAGTGAACACTGACCAGTTGCTTTTCACTAAATCGATTTTCAACACTACATAATGCTAAAAATCTTCTTTCGAAAAAAAAAAAAAAAAAAAAAAAAAAAAAAAAAAAAATCATCTGCCTATTATTCCATTTAAGTATATTGTCACGAATGCGGGCATCTTCCTCCTAATCTTTAATGTATATGCAACCCACATCGCAACATATATGGGAAGGAGGGGGTCACCCGAGCTCATTCGCTTGGCTTTTCTTTCTACCAGTGGGCTTTCTTTCATCCATTTCCATGTCTGCGCTGCGATGCAAAAGGGCACCAAATAATTATGACTATATCCTTTTAACCAAAAACTTATACTTAAGGGGGTGGGGGGGGTTATATAAATCATAAATAAAGTTAACTACTTAATTAAAAAGTTAGATTCTTATTTAATAAGCCTTTTATATGAAAAAAAAACATTTGGTGTTAATAAATTACACATCTCTCTCAGGACCAAAATATTAATTAAATAGATTAAACGCCATTTGAATTTAAACATCAATTTCTCTTAATGTCACTGAGCAAAACATTACTTCGACACCAAAACATTAATTATCTTAATTATCTGCGTATCGCGTGGTCTTGAGTGCCGTTGCCAAGGGGAGTCCTCTATGAAAAGCCAATAAACACGACCACAACTGGTCGTCTACCTTCAGGGACTTACATTCAACTAAAACTTAACCCTCTACTCCGTTACTGTTTTTTTTCGTCCTCCGATGACCTTGCATGCCCCTCTCAACCCTCGAGTAAGGGGGAGGGGGGAAGGCCCTCCACGGGCGGGACCGGCCACACATCGCACCAAAACTTCCAGCACTTACTCGCAGCGGATATGGCAAAGTAGTTCTATGTTTTCAAATCGTTTGTTACTGCAAGGTTTATTTTGTTTTTTAAAGTAAGAATTGACATGAGGTTAACACATTTTTTTTATAACGGTATCCAAGTATCATTACTTGACTTAAACGTGGACTATTACGGCAATTCCAGAGTTTGCAATTGCCGGAAAGATACGCGGCAGTGGACAGAATTAAGAAATTATTGTACGCGCAAGNGCGGAAAGATACGCGTCAGTGGACAGAATGAAGAAATTATTGTACGCGCAAGATATCTCGGCCGCTGAAGGTCGGCCTACCCCGCGAGGAGCGCAGCAGACCCGCTGACCTTGAATGGCCGAGAAGTTGTTCGCGCACTGTAAACAACTCTTCAGAGGAGGGAAGTCGATCTTGAAACAACTGTAAACCGTTCTAATGGCAGTCTTGTCGCGAAAGAAATTCCACTGTAGCTGAAGCACTTAATTACGTACGGAATTGGAATTTACCGGGTTTTATATTTGTTTATCTCTCTCTCTCTCTCTCTCTCTCTCTCTCTCGTCTTCTGCCTGGTGAGACTCTCAGAGCAGACAGAAGGCAGGGGAGGGGGGGGGATCTCCCATACAAAACACAAGAGCACAATGTGCCCTCGTAACAAGAATAATGTTCCATTCTTGCAGGGCAAGATAGAGTCAAGCAGAAGGAATAGAAGGGGGAGGGGGACACGCCTCTCAAGACAAATGAGCCGAATGGTAGTGACAATAGCGCTTCCACTCTGCATGCACAGTATGCCTCAATTCCCTGTTGGGATGCGCTGTTCGCCTTCTCAGCTAGCAGGTGAAGTCTGGTCCATGTTAATAATGATGTCTTAGGTACGTCTGATTTTCACGGCAAATAGTTACACTTACAGTTTCAATATCCCATGTGCGCACAAGCAGTTTTTCCTCTGGTCGTTGTTAGGGTGAGTGAGTGAAGAGATTTGGGAGGATCTTAAGAGCGAGGTCTCGAAAGCCGATGAGGGTGAGTGAGGTGAGAATGGAGCAGCGCCGGATGAAAGAGCAGGGGAAACGGGAGATCCCCGAGAAAACCCGTCGACCAGCGGCCACCGTCCGGCATGATTCCCACATGCAAGAATCCGGGAGTGACCCGCCCTGGGATTGAACCCGGTTCACCTCGGTGGGAGGCTGGCAAGCTAGCCGCTCAGCCACCGCGGCCCCTACCCTCGTTATGTCCAGGAATGTTAGGGTCTGTAACATTCGCTTGGTCGGCTCCACAGCAAACAGCTGCGCTTTTTTACCACCGTAAAAATNAGGAATGTTAGGGTCTGTAACATTCGCTTGGTCGGCTCCACAGCAAACAGCTGCGCTTTTTTACCACCGTAAAAATATCTCTTTTTTTTTCTGTCTCGAAGGAGCGTGTTCGGTGTGTGAACACACTGGTCTTGAACGAGGTGAGCNAAAAATATCTCTTTTTTTTTCTGTCTCGAAGGAGCGTGTTCGGTGTGTGAACACACTGGTCTTGAACGAGGTGAGCTATCGACGCGACGCAGCGCTTCAAATGCAGACTTTACTGGGCTGTAAAAAGTAAACCCAGCGTGCATAGTTTGCTTAGAGAGGCGAGAACACAGTTTACAGACTCACCCTCAGGTATACACAGGGCCCGCGTATGATGTGCGGCCTTCGGTCTCGCGGAGTTGGGCCTAACGCAACACTCGGCAGGCGTGTGCCTCGGGCCGCGGTGGCCGAGCGGTTAGACTGCTCGCCTCCCACCCAGGCGAACCGGGGTTCAACACCCGGATGGGTCACTCCCGGATTTCCGCACGTGGGAATCACGCCGGACTATGCCCCTGGTCGGCGGGTTTTCTCGGGCATCTCCCGTTTCCCCCGCTCTTGCATTCCGGCGCTGCTCCGTTCTCACCTCGCTTCACCCTCGTCGGCTCTCAAGACCCCGCTGTTAAGAGCCGTCCTAAAACGTCGACTCCTTTCCAGCTTCATTAAGAAGAAAAAAGTTTCTCAGCTGCAGCTTAATTACAACATTTTTATGATAAGTAAACTGTAGTATTTTCACTTGTGTATCCTAAATAAATTTTCAAGGACACCCAGTGGTTTGGCGGATCACNGATAAGTAAACTGTAGTATTTTCACTTGTGTATCCTAAATAAATTTTCAAGGACACCCAGTGGTTTGGCGGATCATGGGTTAAGGCTCCCGCCTGCCTGCATCGTTTCTCTCCTTTTTTTGGCCGAGAAGCGCGGGAGCTTTAAGTACGGCCAGTGACTTTTCGCGTAAAAATCGGAGCACACAGTAGACTTCAA
>NQII01009053.1:0-35505 GCA_002778355.1 Clitarchus hookeri
TTTTGTATATTGGTTTGCCTACGTGCTCTAATAACATTTGATCTTACTCATTGTTGGCTTAAACCCTAAGAACGTCCAGCGCTGGATTCGCAAGCAAGGCGTGTAGAAGTTCGTACATGCTGATCAATTGAACGCTGAGATCGTTCAACGCTATATTCCCTAAGCCGGTTTTGTTCGGTTATGTTACATTGACTATCCAACCAATTCATACGCTCATTTTCCGTTTAATTGTCATGCAAGAGTCTCAAACGCTTTGCTGTTGCAGAATGTCGAGAAAGCTGAGATTTTCTTCGAGGCATTTTGAATTAAACAAAACATCAAAACAGAAAAAAAACGTGGTTATACACTGAGAGAGAAAAAAACATGAAATAAACAATTTCTTTATAAAATTTGACGAAATTTTAGTGTTTTAATCAGTTAGTTTGACGCATTCTGCGTCCCTATATTTTATTCGTCAGAACACACGCTCTGGCGAAGCTCGCTGGCGGATGACCGCAATAAGGATTAAGTGTTTTGTGGACGTGCCGGAAGAGGGACGCCAGGAGCCTCGCAGCTGCAAAGGCACGCTACCTAAGGTTTCTTCACGTGCAACTGTTCCTGCATGTGCAGATGACATCCGGACACAACGGAAGGCACCAGGGCGCGGACACAGCTGCATTCTGCAGCTGCCCAAGGGACACCGAGATCCCACCACCAGCTGCATCTGTCCCGGGCTTGTACTGCATTAAACCATGAGAGCTTTTAGCGGACATGCGTGCAGAACGGGACAATAAATATCCAGGCCACAACCAAGGGACGACGCCACGCCGGCTGCGAACCACACGAGCAGCGGCCACGTGTTTTATGACCCAGGGGGACGACAAGCACCCCGGACCACGTGCAGAGATGGGGGAAGTTGAATATGGTGATGGACGGTACAAAACCACACTAAGGGGGGAACAACAGGCAGTCAGTTGAGAGACATCGAGGCAGTCAGTCGGGGGACCTGAAGCGAGGTGTCCGGGTTGGAGCCGGACGAAGCCAGTGCGATGAACGAGTCAGTCACTCAGTCAGACGCGGATCGAGCAGGCAGTCGGCCGATGNTCCCCCCCCGCACACGACGCAAAATCGCCGCGCCAAGTATCACGCAATCTACCTACAGAAAAGGGAGGGATTTTGTCTCGTGAGTTCATGTACCAGTTAACCTGTTCAAGCAACAATAAAACTCTACTAGGTGAACTCACATATAAAGTGTAATTTATTAGTAAATTGGACCTAGAGACAACAGTGTCGACGTATTCCTACGCCGTGCCACTGAGGGCTAGCGTCAAGTGCTGGCGCCTCACGCCACAGAGCAGAATCAATAACTACTTTCAAACTTCAGCATTTGGCAGGTATCAATTTATTCCACTTGAAGAACTGTTTTTGTGGCAGAAGAATATTGAATCAAATTATTATAGAAATGTAATTACAACTAACTATTAAAACAATCAATGAACTTACTTTTATATTCTTACTTCCTAAGTACAAATTAAACAAAAGAATTAAATTCGGAAAAGCGAACGTAGTGATACTTATACCTGAACTGCAAACCTATCAGATAAAAACATTAACTGTAACCTACCCACCTAATTACGAAGTAGTAACCATCTAAACAAAAATAAAATACAAATTCTAATAGCTAAACAATGTATTTTTATATAAGTATTTACAAATAAAATGTCAATACCTACTTTCTAGTACTAGCACACCAAATAAAACAAAATGAAAATTATTCAACCAACGTATATAACTTGTAGACACGACTGTTGCGAAGGGAGCCGACCACGCGTCTGAGTAGTAATGGGCAAAATCGAATGAAAACAATTCGAGAAATCGATTGTTGTGAAATAATCGAATTCTCGATTTTTGTCTGCTAAATCCGAATGAATCATTCGGTTTGTAGTTTTCCTTCTCAACAACAGATGGCATCACAACAACATAGCTATTTACGTATATTTTAGATTTTTGTTCGCTGAATTCGAATGAATCATTCGTTTTGAATTTTTTCTTCTCGACAACAGATGGCAAACAAGCACATAGTTATTTACGTATATTTTTCACGTCGTTAAGAAACGAGATGCAACTGTAAGCGATCTTTTTATTCAAATTTAAACATACCTATATTTTGCCTTTCGTTTGTAAACACCTTTTATTGCAAAAATAATGTTGTGCTTATACTTGATACCACTCTGGCCAAAAATAAGCATGATAACATGTCATGAATCCCGGTTTGTTGATCCAGCTTCGTTACAAAAATAAATGCAAATAAATAAAGGTTTTTGATCGATAAGTAGAAGTACGTTTAAGTTTTCGTGCTGAAAATATTGGTAAACTTAGGTGAAGCAAAATTTTACCCAACATTCACTTCGTTAAAATGAAGTATCATTCGATTCAGTAAAGTGAATGTTCGTTGTCTGTTTATTCACTTCCAAAAAGCAAATGTTTCATTCGCATCAGTAAAGTGAATGTTCGTTGTCTNCCACTTCGTTAAAATGAAGTATCACTCGATTCAGTAAAGTGAATGTTCGTTGTCTGTTTATTCACTTCCAAAAAGCAAATGTTTCATTCGCATCATTAAAGTGAATGTTCGTTGTCTGTTTATTCACTGCCAAAAAGCGAATGTTTCATTCGCTTCAGTATAGTGAATGTTCGTTGTCTGTTTATTCACTTCCAAAGAGTGAATGTTTCATTACTGACTAAATGAATGTTGACGCTGCAGAGACACCTTCGGCAATGATTCGGTTTCACTCAAAATCAAATACAGCAATTATTTTCAGTTTTGTAACTTATTTATTAAGTACACATCATTTTGGATTCAACAAAATACTTGGTAATATTTATATTGCAATGCAGTGAGAACAGATTCAGGTAATTATCTAGAATAACGGTTTTTCTGTCCAAAAAAAACCGGAAAGTGGTATATTTCCACTCTACTAATTACGCAGAACACGAATATATGTACTTGGGGGAATTCCGNGATCTAGAATAACGGCTTTTCTGTAAAAAAAAACCGGAAAGTGGTATATTTCCACTCTACTAATTACGCAGAACACGAATATATGTACTTGGGGGAATTCCGTATAACTAATTTCGTAATATGTGCCCACCTGTCCTAAGTAAACCTAACCCCATGATGAGTGAATCACTATTTTACATTTTCAATCTAACCTAGGATTGTAGGGTTTTAAACTAGCATAGGATTGTAGGTTTTTAAACCAGCCTAGGATTGTTGGGTTTTAAACTAACCTAGATTTGTAGGGTTTCAAACTAACCTAGAATTGTACGGTTTTAAACTAACCGAGGATTGTTGGGTTTTAATATAACCTAGGAATGTAAAGTGTTAATCTAACCTAGGATTGAATTCGTTTCACAATCACCTTCTACTTCAGATAGTANAATCACTATTTTACATTTTCAATCTAACCTAGGATTGTAGGGTTTTAAACTAGCATAGGATTGTAGGTTTTCAAACCAACCTAGGATTGTTGGGTTTTAAACTAACCTAGATTTGTAGGGTTTCAAACTAACCTAGAATTGTACGGTTTTAAACTAACCGAGGATTGTTGGGTTTTAATATAACCTAGGATTGTAAAGTGTTAATCTAACCTAGGATTGAATTCGTTTCACAATCACCTTCTACTTGAGATAGTAATGTATCTGACATTAAAACAGAAGGATTCAATTTGTGTAAATGTGTTTGTAAATTCGAAGTATTACTAAAAAAAATTCAAGTCCTTTTTGCATATTTGACAAATCACACAAGTTGAATCCAAGTTCTTAACAAAATAGTTCCACACAACAGATAGGTTTCTGCGATTCATAATGTTTATGTTGTTTTACCAGAAACAAATATTACACAATCACAAAAATTTATAAAAATGTCTCACTATAAAAATAACTGAATAATTTTAAAAGCTACGTTTTTGGTACAAAAATCACAACATCTTTATAAACACAAGTGTCATAACTTCTGCAAAACAACACCTTTCATTAATTTTCTTTAAGAACGTGCTTTTCAACTGTTAACACGCAGCATCAAGAAAGTTCATTCGTTTATACGGAAAAGTGAATGGAGAAAAAAACAGAATGTTTGGAATTCGAATGATTCATTCAATTTCANAACGGAAGAGTGAATGGAGAAAAAAACCGAATGTTTGGAATTCGAATGATTCATTCGATTTCAAACGAGACTATTCGAATGAAAATCGATTTCGAGAATAATTCGGTTTTGCCCAACACTACGTCTGAGCCGCGCGGCATGCTACCTCGTAGACGTGCACAGTTCGGCTCTCCTCGGTAATGCTCGGTTCGGCTCTTTATCGGTTCTTGTCGGGTGACCGCCCTCGGCCTCAGACTCACCACACCGCATTGCCCGCCCGCGCTATTACTTCGTTTTCGCTTAGCGGTTTTGCTGACTTTCTTTCTTTTTGCTCGGCTTCTAAGGGTCGTATCGTGATGTNTACGGAAAAGTGAATGGAGAAAAAAACAGAATGTTTGGAATTCGAATGATTCATTCAATTTCAAACGAGACTATTCGAATGAAAATCGATTTCGAGAATAATTCGGTTTTGCCCAACACTACGTCTGAGCCGCGCGGCATGCTACCTCGTAGACGTGCACAGTTCGGCTCTCCTCGGTAATGCTCGGTTCGGCTCTTTATCGGTTCTTGTCGGGTGGTAGCCCTCGGCCCCAGACTCACCACACCGCATTGCCCGCCCGCGGTATTACTTCGTTTTCGCTTAGCGGTTTTGCTGACTTTCTTTCTTTTTGCTCGGCTTCTAAGGGTCGTATCGTGATGTTGAATAGACTATAACCTTCGTCAAGAAATGAGCTTTCAAATGCAAAAATAATTTTTTTCAAATCCGACTGGTAGTTCCAGAGATTAGCACGTTCAAACAAACAAACAAACTCTTCCGCTTTATTATATTAATATAGATATCAGATTATAAGGAGAAAGTGAATTGTTTGATTTTACATCCACTTTGATGTTTTTTGAAATTTTTAAAAGTTGGAAAGTAGAAATAAATTTTCGTCAAATTATCACGACTACGAAATTGTTCTCCACAGCTCTCTCACGCGCAACAGCCGCGCGTAAATTGCTGTAAGCTTTAAAATATTATTAAATTTTTCTGTGACTTACAGCTTAAGTTTAATGAGATTTTGCAATAAACCTTGGTGAAGCGGCCCATGTGAGGTATAAATATATTTTTATTATTTTACGCATAATATATTGGAGTAATGAGGAAAGTTTTCTGGATACAGGTTTACCGTATAAACGTACTTACTTTACCACTGATATGCTTTCCAAGTGTTCTTCTCAGTGCGTAGGAATGTTTATTCGTTGTATAAATCAAACGTGATTCAATTTACCCACGTCAATGAACATAATTTACTTGTGTCGAGATGATACGTTTTCCACGAGATTTAAAACAGTGACTACATAATGCTACAAACAAACTACTCTCTTATATGTTATGTAGATATACGGGTAATTTTTAATAATATAATAAGATAGGACTTCATGCATCAATATTTTCTATAATCTGATTAAATATGCTTTAAGAATGCATGTTGTGAAAATTAAAATGTTCAGCTAGAGTTAAATATAAAATGTTTTTTAAGTACACTATTAAAACCTTTATGATAATAAAAATTATACATAATTTTGAGTAATGTAAACACTAAGTCATCATTAGTTATACTGTTCCTCTTTTTAATAATCCGAAAGCTATTTATATTGTCTGGAATTAGGCACCTCGTGTTTGGGTTCTAAAGTTAGGTTAAAGATTAGGAGACTTTTCTATAAGGGTTGTCATTATAAATTGTTACAGCTGGCGAGTTTTTGACTATAAAAACATCCAACAATCCATAATAAACGTAAGGATTAATAACTGTAAACAACTCTTTAACTGTTTAACCTTATTATTATCACGAGAGGACGACACCTGTCAATAATTTAGTCATCGTAATATCTATAAATTCCTCTATGGAGTTTCCCAGTTCAATTAAAAAAGTATTCTATTAATTGCAATTAAACGTTTTTGAATGCGTCTGTTTAAAATTATTCACTCTGAATATTAAATAGTGAAAAATGTTGTCAAAAAAGAGAAACGCCAGTAAGAATTACTCCACTCCTAGTGTCAGTGTAAGAAAAGTGATTATTATAATGACCGAATAGCACTGATTTTTATGTGATTCCTATTGTAATTCGGGATTTTAGTCCATTTATGGTTACTTTACACTTATCTGAATCACTGCTAAAGCTCTACTTCTGGGATATTTTTGCGCCTCATGTAAACAAAGCCTAACCAAATGTATAAAATTAAACCACAGGTACAACGCAAGGCGTTCGCGCACACTCGTTGCAAAAATACATTGCATAAGACCTATTTATTTCTTGGTATTACAAATTCACCTATTTTCTCTAAGTTTTTATTCATATTATTTATGAACTTAGTATTATAATTAATTAATAAATTATAAATAAAATTTTATTTAAACGAAAAAATGGTACTTTAATGTTAACACATGTATAAAACTATTGTGAAATATTGCGTATTTATGAAACCCCCAAACACGTCATACATGAGGTGAATTTTCAAAGTTTTTATTCAATAAGTGTGAAGAATTAGTGAATAGACTATAATAGCATGTTCCCAATATCTTTAAATGATTCGCCGGTCTGTTTTAGCCTGTCAAAACGATTTTCAGTGAATAATATTTCACTAACTTAAATCACTGATTCGTTTTTGGAGTGTAATTTAAAATCAGGGATTTTACATCCACATAGATGGTTATGAAACAGATTAAAAGTTTCAGAGAAAGAAATATATTTTCGTAAAATTATTACGACTACGAAATTGTTCTCTATAACTCTCTCACGAGCTACATAAAGAGTGTGACCAGCCGGACGTCAGCCTTGGAATGAGCCTCCGTTCCGAAGCTTTTGGGAGTTTGATTTACGAAGCCAGGCTTCATTCGTTTCCGCAGAAAGAAGCTTTGGCACGGGCGCGCGCGCGTCTGTGGTTTGCGGAGTATTGAAATATTGCAGGACCAGTCCATTCGGGGCTGGTCCGTGTTGACTTGACATTTCACACGCCATTACACTTCACAGCAAAAAAAATACGCATCTTTTTTCGGAACGGCTTACTCGGAGGAAAAAATAGGAAATGTATTTTTCAAAATATTAGTACGCTGTTCCCGGTCGCTCAAACTAGATCTTTCAGGCCCCCGTCACGTTTTGGTGACATGAAATATGGCTTCATTCGTCTCCCGTTATGACGATATTTAAATCCTCTATACTCTGTTTATTCCAAGGTGACAGCTTATATCACTCCATCAGTTTACTCGAATGGAGGTTAGGGCTGTTCACGGTTAATTGAGCACTTTCGAAAGTCATGCTTATTATCTGCTTTCCGATTTATGATGTATCCTGTCTCCACATTTAATTCACATTTCCATGGGCCCTAATAACTTATTTCATTCCCCAGTCGAGGAAATACACGGAGTTGCAAGGAACCTAAAACCCTTGTCTCACTGTAAAAATTTTTCCGTCAAACCACTTGCTGTTAGTTTGGTCAAATAAAGTTGGACAGTTGTGGCGTCATCGAAAAGTAATAAACGCCGCCATATTTATCTGAAACAGTTGGATGTTTTCAACTTCCATCAAACATTCGAAGATTGGACGGTTATCAAATGTTTTTGATGTTCAACGAGCTCAGTCAATCATAATCGTGCACTATAACAATGGACGTCACGAAATTTTGAAATAACGAACAATTACTGGAAACTAAGTATAGTCGGTTGTGAAGATATTTATTTTATGTAGAAGCTGTCTGAGCATTAACGATATTTGAAGTAAATATTGCACATAATTAGCTGCATGGGAACACAACGACAATATTTAAATTTCAAAATATTTTAATGTAAAAATTTAGATCAGATCCTCCCAGTAAAAGAAATTTACAGTGTGACACGTTCTCAAACACATTCATTATTATTTGATCAAACTTGTGGAAAAAAAGAAATTGACAGCCCTATTTCATCATAAAATGTATTGACAATTATATTTGAAAGTTAAAATATTACACAGTGACAGGGGCGTGAATAAGTTGCCAATTAGCCAGTTCGAGCTCTTCTGTGTATTCAAACAAATACTCCAAACTTATACGCCATTAATTTTAGTATTACGTTTGCTATATGGTTTGATGACTAGAAACAATTTTTCTTAATTCACTGCGTACATAACTGGAAGTCATGCCGGTGGGTATAGTAGCACAAGGCGGCATTTAAAAAAAATACAGCTCTGTGACGGGATCGGGATTAGCCAATCCGAGTGCTGTCGCTGGTGACGAGCGACACGAGCATTAATCAATCAGAGCGCTGTCACCGGTGACGAGCGAAACAAGCATTAGCCAATCAGAGCACTGTCGCCAATAACGAGCTAAGCGAGCATTAACCAATCAGAGCGTTGTCACCGGTGACGAGCGAAACGAGCATTAGCCAATCAAAGCGCTGTCACCGGTGACGAGCGACACGAGCATTAACCAATAAGAGCGCTGTCACTGGTGACGAGTGACATGAGCATTAACCGATCAGAGCGCTGTCGCCGGTGACGAGCGACACGAGCACTAGCCAATCAGAGCGCTGTCACCGGTGACACGCGACATGAGAATTAGCCAATCAGAGCGCTGTCGCCAATAACGAGCGAAACGAGCATTAGCCAATCAGAGCGCTGTCGCCGGTGACGAGCGACACGAGCACTAGCCAATCAGAGCACTGTCGCCGGTGATGAGTGACACGAGAATTAGCCAATCAGAGCGCTGTCACCAATAACGAGCGAAACGAACATTAGCCAATCAGAGCGTTGTCACTGGTGACGAGCGAAACGAGCATTAGCCAATCAGAGCGCTGTCACCGGTGACGAGTGACACGATCATTAACCAATCAGAGCGCTGTTTTCGGTGACGAGCGACACGACAGTTGGAGACAACGCAGACGTTGGCTTTGCAGGCGACGGGCGGCGACGAGAACAAGAAGAAGGAGGCTGGTTTTGTAAACCTTGAATCTACCATATTTGCTTGGTGAGTTAAATTTAATAACAGAAATTTAGTATAAATTCGCTCTAATTAGTAATATTTGTTACTGAAATCACATGTCCTTATTTTTTTACGCAAAATAAGTTATTCATATACGTTTTAGTATTCAATTGTAGGTTTTTGCGTTTGTTCGTTAAATAAACTCAGAGCTGATGTTGTCTTAATGTTATTCATTTTGATTATATTTTATTTACTTCTACAAATATTGACATACAATGCACAATAAACACCTGTCAAGACCATAAACAAAGCCATGTATGTTTTTTGTTTGTGTTTGTTTACGAAAATATGAACTTGTCTACTTGTACACCAAGATAGCAAAATAGTCTGCATAAGCGATGGCCGCCGACATTCTGTCGCTCAGTTGAGAGTAAATTCATCAAACCTCCGTCGGCTGCCGTCGTTGGCAGCGTCGCGTCGGCCCGCGTTGCTCTTTTGTGAATACCGCTTAAGACATATTCAATAAGCATTAAATTTGTAAAGGATTATTTAAGTACTTACTTTAAGTCAATAGCATAACCCTGGACTGACTCACTGTTCCTTACACTTAATCTTATAAAAACAAACTTTTTTTGTTACTTATTTGTTACGCACATGGTTGTTTACAATTATCATCAAACCTTTTAATATTCGCCCTTTCCTTTCCGTTTTTAAGGCCAAACTCTTATAATATTACTCGGCACGCCAACCCAGTCCCCCGCATCCACCATCTTGCACAATACCAGTAACTTGGGCTTTTTTACACAGTAACTGGGAGATTGCATGCCATTGTGAACTTAGCATATATGTAATTATGGTCAGTGGTATTTTATTCATTGGTAGATTTAAGTGCTCACTGTACCGTGAACGGCCTTTAGTCACTTTTGCATAGAAATACCGCATTACCTAGGAACTATATAATAGCAGCATCACTTAACTGTTTAACCTATGAAGAAATATGTAATTTACGTAGTTGCAATAAACAAAGAATTCGATGAAAAATTTGAAATTATCTTTATACCGCTGGGTTATATATCGCGACAAATGTAAATGTTATATTCCTGATGGTATTGGCAGAAGCTATTTGAGACAATGTTATAGAATATCAACAGCGAATCATATCTGTGACACGTGGGAAGGCTTTCTTAGAACGCAGAATTTTTGCTGTGTATATTGCACGTCATCATAGCCCCTTCCTGGACCACGCCTCATATATAGCCCACTGCCACTGGAAGGGTTAATTTTCCTCGCGGTTATCTCACAACAGATCTCCTGTAAGCCTAACAGAAATGTTCAACTTACCAAAGCTGACTTTTCGACGAGTCCAAACAACACTGGTAACATATTTACATAGCAAGTGCCATGTACTTATTTGGTGCAGATAGGCATAAAAAAATTAGCAAATAATTAAATATCTAAAATTCTTCTGTTTTATTGTGTAAATAGCCATTGAAGACTCAGGTTATAGAAATATATCATTCCGTGCCTCTTTGTAACACATGTATTACGTAATTTCGTGTTTTATTTTTTTAATTGCAATGTCAAGCAAGTAAATTGAACTTTGTTGAATTAGTAGTTATAAGTGTTAATGTGATCCTAGAAAAGATTCTTAATAGACTAATTTTCATAATATTATTTCACGCGTGCAAATGCTTTTTTAGTGAACCACGGGATATCGTTATGGTTAATGTATTAAATTTTATAGTAACTAAGATCTTCAACACTGTATTTAGTTAGTTAACTGTAATACATTTTGTGAGTCTTTTGTTGATAAAAGCATTATTTCACTTGGATGTCCGCGTTCCTGGTGGTTTCAAATATGCCCCAAAGTCAATAAATAATTGCAATTATAATTTTTTTAGGACGTTTTTGTTATATCAGGGAAAATGTATTTCCGAATAGTATTACTAAAGTTTATATAAATCGTTCCTTTATAGTCGCGTGTTATGAATCAAACGTGTGTCGAATCGTTTCTACACGCTGTTCTTTCGCCCATTCTAGGTAAATACTAGTGGGTTTGTTACACGTGTCCACTAGTTAAAAACTTTGTTCAGTAATTCTGCACAAATGTAATCACGGATTTATTTTATATTGAAACAGATTACAAAGTTTTTATTTACACAAAAAATTTGTTTTAACTGTACACTGTTTCCTGTTGTCATTAAAGAACTATAATGGGTGATCCATAAGACTCCCACCTATCTGGCGTTTAAACGCGTTGCACAATATTTAAAAATTTTTTTCCCACAAAACTGTTAAATGTGCGTCCAAAATGCTGACCTAGGAAAAGAACATACATTCCTGCCGAGTGCTGTTGAGTGCTTTCAAGATGTCACGTACATTGGAACAGTATGTCACATCAACCCAACACAGCTAAAGCTACTTTTGTAAAGCAATGTATCTCAAGATATATTCTTCATTTACTTGTAAAAGCACTCAAAGGCCTTAATTGAATCTTGTCACAGACTTTCTACCAATAAATTAATATGTTCACCGCCGAAAGTCCCGTAGGTATACACAGCACGACAAGAACACAGCAGGCCGGTACAGAGGCTTGCGCTTAGTGTCGATGGCGCACTTCATGTGGGTGGCAGTGTCACCCTTATTGCTCCTGCGCTTCTAGGTCTCAAACGCGGAGAAGTTCTCCAGGTAGGCGGGAGCATAAGTCATCGTAGTTGAAGATAACTAGCTTCGTGGTGAAGTGGTTACACTACTCGCCTCTTGCGAAGGCAAACCGGGTTCCAACCCCGGCGGGGTAACGCGGTTTTACGGATGTAAATTACGTGGCGGACGTTGCTGTTGGTGAGCGAATTTCTCGGCTTTCTCTCGTTTTTGCCTGCCAAACAAAACTTTCTACTTTACGCAATGACGGTAAGACTGGCCAAATATTAAGCTGATGAAACCTTTTTTTGTCCTTACAGTCAGATGCCGAGAGCAGTCGCATGATTTTTACGTACAAATACAAGACGGAACTAGTAGTGATTTTCTATTATAACGAATTGAGTGCTTCTAAAAAAATATCATAGGTTTTTGCATTTTGTAAGCAATTGTAAAACATTACTAACTTAAAGTTATAATTTTCTTTTGAATAAGTAGTATAGGGTTAAGTTAATATAACTATATAAAATATGGAAGTAGCCTTTTTGTAATTAATTTTAATATACTTTTTCACGAGAAATTGGTGCATAATGCAAACATTAATACGTAAATATGAAATTGGTTAAATAGGTTTATTGTTGGGTTGTATGGGAAAGTCCTAAATTTCTTTTAATGGCGCACTCACATTCTTATGTCGTAAACGAGTGCGCGGCCTTCGATCTACATGTGGGGTACACGAACATTTATCAGAACGGTGTATGTGATAAGAGATACAGAAACATTTAAAATACACCAGTGAATAAATCAAAATCAAGGAAAACCAATTATACATACACACAACTTTCGTCTTGAATTTTCTAATTAGTTCAGGACAAAACTTAAAAAACCAACAACATGGCTCTAACTTAAGCACTGAGAGTGTGATTGAGTTGATGAATATATGCTTCTAGCGGGAAAGTACGCTACACAAGGCTGATGATTGGAAATAATTGAATTTATAATTTCCCATAAAACAACCTGGAGCTAAAATAATACCATAGGAGACCTACACCAGATCGGAGACTGCAAATTCCCTTACACAGGCCACAGCTTCTAGGCTTGTAATCGGTATTTTCCCCTTCTAGAATGTGGTAAAAAGAAGGCGAAACTACTAATGCCTTCTTATTGTGAGTTTTTCATTGCTGATGCCAAGCTGAATACACCTTTCACAATCGTTCGAATGGACCAATTTGACTTCTAGGATTTTACAGTTCTCTCAAAAAATAAGAAGATATAATTGCAGATCCCCAAGTATCTTTGTGTGAAGGTGACATCTGATGATCCTGTCACACTCTACGGAAGGAAATACCACATTAAAAAGGCCAGCAAAACAGGATCTATAGTACACATAATTTATTTTTCTAATTAATACTGTAAGCGTACAATATTTTGTTTAATTTTGTTAAACTGTTTAATGGATACAACATAATTATCTAAATTAGTTATATTAACACTTTTTAAAAGGGCATGTCACATTTTATAAACATTTAAGATCACATGTCATATTCTAGTACTACATAAATGTAAAATTTGGTTGTAATCGGCTGAATGGTTATATTGCATAAAATCTCTTTTTATTTTTTATATGACGATTTTCATAAATGGAGAACAAAAATGTTTTATATTAACACATTCGATGATTGTGATACATTGCTACCACCAGTATGCAAAGTTAATCTAAAATCGGTTACATAGTTTCGTATGCAGATCACATTAAGCTGAAATGTATTAAGAACCGCAATTCTGAAAATAAGTACCTGTGACATTTAACACTTTCAAATTAATATGGACATCCAAAATAAAACTTCTTCGCCAAATTTGACAGGAATCGAAAAATTGTTTCCCAAGATATGACAAAAGTTTGATTTAATTGTGATGCGCTATCTTACAAATGGCGTACAGAACAGGCTCCATGTACACACATACATATTGTCATCTACAAAATAACTTTGAAATTTATTGTATGTTTTCATATATCATACTAAACTTAAATAAAAATATGGACACCATTTTAAAAATGAGTGTCTGATAAACCTAAAACATACCAGTTTGCATCACCTGCCGAAGTTATATTTGTTTGCAAAAATTGGTAGGACTCATTCTGTGGTTTGCCGAGATATGACAAAAACTACCGTTATTTGTGTGGGTGCTATTGAACAAATAAAAAATAGGCTGTTGGTTGGCATATTTGGTAATTGAAATATATATTTTAAGCATGCAAACTTTGGTCTAAATTTGTCCAACCATAGGGTGTATATTCCGAATAAAACTAAAATATTTATATCGATGCCATTTTGAAAATAAGTGGCAAATCCAATTACATTGCAAACCTTTATATGGTTTACTATAGTATTACGTATTTAGCAAATTTGGCGAGATTTGGTTAAGTAGTTTTAAAAATATTACATAAAAATTTTTTTTTTCATCTAGTGGTATCTTTTAATTCAATACATATATAAAGCACTGTCAAAATACAAATTTTGGATTAAATCGTTTTAAATGGTTTTTGAAAGAAAACATATCATCCTAAATATTAAAATGGTTCCATATTGAGAGTATGAGCCCGGCGTGGTCGCAAACTATAAAAGTTAGATGCCCTTATTAAAAAGCACTATTTCAGCATTGCACCTGCAAAACCTGATATGTGCAAATAGTGTCCAAGTGTGAATTTTGCACATAAAGGAGCATAAAATCACTGGTTATGGGTATTAAAAATCTTGCTCTTCACACGTGAAACTGTACGCCGTCAAATGAAGAAAATATTTTCCCTCTGCGTTATACGGTAGTTAAACTGCGCCTGTAAATATCACTGTGTGTAACAGTAATACACAGCGGCTTTTAACTAGCAGCGAAGTACGCACAGCTGTTCACCATACCCGCTATGTGTACCTTCCTGCTATATTAGTTCGTCAACAATCTGTACTCCGCTTGTGTTGCCAAACATTACTCGCAGATCTGTGCTAGCATGCTGCTGCATGTTATGAGGATTGAGGTAAGCTATTGCAGTACCTTTGCTTATACCTTAGACCCATTCGCACTAACTTATACGGTTTTCAGGNTATTGCAGTACCTTTGCTTATACCTTAGACCCATTCGCACTAACTTATACGGTTTTCAGGCGATATTCTTGTGTGTGGTACATAAATATCAGAACCGCAATATTGAAGTTTGTAGAGGAGATTGCAGTAGTTTACTTACAGAGTAAGGAAGACTGTTAAATGGCAATGGAAATGGTGGCAGGTAATTTTGTCAGAGAATATATTTTGTCATGTAAAGGGCAAAAGTGTTATTATTCTTGAAATCAGGTCATAAGAAACGATTATGGGTACTACCTGAATCATTTTACATCTCCATGTGTACAGATGACAATGATGACATTATGAACCCGCAGAATGCTGCAAGAGGACCCAAACCTTGTGAAGACACAATGTCCCCCAGATGTGTAGACCTACATGTACTACCTGCTGGAGCAGTTGTGTAGACATACACGGGCCACTTACTGGAGCATTATGTAGAGCTAAACAGCCCAACTGCTGGGGTATTTGTGAAGACCTGCATATCCCACCTGCTGTAGCATTGTGTATACCTACATGTGCCACCTGCTGGAGATGTGTAGATTTTCATGTCCCACAACCTGGAGCATTGTGTATAACTACATCTGGTAATNATGTGCCACCTGCTGGAGATGTGTAGATTTTCATGTCCCACAACCTGGAGCATTGTGTATAACTACATCTGGTAACTGCTGGAGCAGATCTGAAAACCTACATGACATGCCTGGTGAAGAATTGTGTAGACCTTAATGTGCGACGTGCTGGCTTGTTGCGAAGACCTACATGCCCAAACTGCTGGAGCTTTTTGTAGACCTACATGTCCCACCTGATGCAGCAGTTGTGTATAGCTTGATATACCACAATCTGGAGCATTGTGTAGACCTATATATGTCCATACCACTGGAGTGCTGTGTAGGCCTACATATGTCCATACCACTGGAGTGCTGTGTAGACCTACATTTCCCACCATTTGGAGCAGTTGTGTAGACTATTATGTCCCATCTTCTGGAATTTTGAATATAACTACATGACCCACCTGCTGAGGTATTGTGTAGACCTACTTGTCCCACCTGCTGGAGTAGTTGTTGAGACCTACATCTCCAACATGCTTGAGCATTGTGTAGGACTACGTGTCCCACATGCTGGAAAAGGTGTGTAACTACATGCAACAACAGCTGGATTATTGTGTAGACCTACACAACCTACTTGTTCTGGCATTGTGTAAACCTACATGTGCCACATGCTGAAGCAGTTGTGTAGAACTGCATGACCCATATGCTGGAGCATTACTTACATTACCTTAGCAGTCGGTGATAGTAATGCGGAGGTCATCCTGCGAATATGTTAAGAAAAGTCAGAATATAACACAATATTTCTATTTCGAATATAATGGACGCCAACTCACTAGATGAGCATGAAGTCGCAGTTCTCGGGATCGTAGGCCGAACGACCATGATCTGTATCTTCTGACACACACTGTAAAAATTTACATGAATACTTAATATATAGCCGGGGTATTCAGGCTCCCCAGCACACCTAAGTATTACCTTTATGCCTTATAAATGAAGGATACCTCCTTGAGGCGTCGACGACTTCCTGAATAGGGCCAGGGTCCAAAATACAACACTAAATGAGAACTCACAAGTTTCGGTTAACTGAAGTAAATTGTATTGCCGAATAGTGTACACAGTTGCACATATACAATGGAAATTAAAGTGGATCTGTCTTAAAGGCCTACCTGCGGCAATAACTATACAAAAAGGCCAAGAATGGCAAGAAAATTTACAACTGTTATTAAACCTCCGGGGTTGGTAAATTGAGCTGATAGAGGGGTGCTGCGAACGCGGGGAAGACTGTTGGTAAACTAAATAAAATTCCAGTAACTTACGTTAACATATTGCAGATAAGTGATCAGAACAAAGAATGAAATTCCCCCACTGCGAGGCGCATGTGCAGCACCTACGACCTGTGGAATCAGACTGTGGGGGGTAACGCGGGTGGACCGCGTCCTCACCGAGATCTCGCGCCATCCCGCGAGGTATCTTAGTTTACTGTCCTCATTACTTGGGAAATTTAAGTCTGTTAAGTTTTGGGGCACGCTATGACCGGAACGGTCAGGTTAGGTTGAAAAAAAGACTAATTATTTCCCACGTCACTAATTGCCTTGATTAAACACACAATTACACTCGGAAAATTATATAGAACACTTCAAACATCCTAGCTATGCTACTCTACACCTCATTAAATATGCACATCGCGAGCATTTATTCTGCGACTACTTCGCAATCCCCTAAGGGCAAATTTCACGAAAATTTGGCCGTGGGCGACAAATTCTAATGCTATTTAATACACATTCTTATNAATCCCCTAAGGGCAAATTTCACGAAAATTTGGCCGTGGGCGACAAATTCTAATGCTATTTAATACACATTCTTATACTTGGTTCTTTTCCTAATATCACATATCCCACTAGGGACACCACAGGCACTGATTTGGGTCATCGTTATCGGGTCATGACATGTTCCCAAGTGAACGATGCAGACACGCATCGGGACACACGACATGCGTGTTCCGCAGGCCACACTGGTGCAGTGATTGTGGGCTGATGACGTGATGATAGTGGCCGTGTCAGACCCCGCAGGAGTGGTCCACGTCATCATGTAGACCAACATGTCACTCCTGCTGGAGAAGTGGTGTAGATGTACATGTGCGACTTGCTGGAGCATTGGGCAAACCTACAATTGCCAACTGCTTGAGCAGCTATGTAGACTTACATGTACCATTGGCTGGAGCATTGTGTGAACCTAAATGTGCCACCTGCTGGAGAAAGTGTGTAGAAATACATGTGCCACATGTTGGAAAATTGTGTAGATACAAATATCCCACATGCTTAATTTTTATGTAGACCTTCATTTCCCACCTGCTGGAGAATTTTGGTAGACCTTCATGTCCCACCTGCTGGAGCATTGTGTAGTTGTCCATGGCCCACAAGCTGGAGCTAGTGTGTAGAACACCTTATGTCACACCTGCTGGAGCTATGTGAAAATATAAATAGGCCACCTGTGTAGACCTAAATGTGCCACCTGAAGGAGCGATGTGTAGAACTACATGTCCCACCTGAAGGAGAATTAAGTAGACATAAATGGCCCCACTGCTCGAGAATTTGTGTATATCTGCATGTCCCACCTGATGGAGCATTGTATACACCTAAATGTGCCACCTGCTGGAGCATTGTGTTGTCCTACAGTTTCCACCTGCTGGGGCGTTGTATGGACATACATGACCCTTCTGCTGGAGCATTTGTGTTCGGTAACAGCAATATGAAAAACGGATACTGTTACACACTCCACCGTGACGCATGATGCAGTCCATAATAAAACTGTAATTTAAACTACGTCATCTCTATTTAGGCTTCGCTCTGCAATAAAATGGAATTTTCCGTTTCTTTTCACATGGTTATGCGAATTACATGGTGACAGTTTTACGTAATTTTCATTGTCTCTTATATCAAATGTTCATGACATGTCTTTGAATTACATTTATTTGAGGCAGTAGTCCGTATTCTGTACTTATTTCAGGTGACCACATCTTCATTCAATCACTTCATTTCTCTACAGCCTAAAATAAGGGCGAAGGTTTTATATGCGTGCGCAGTACAGTAAAATATTACGGTATCATAAAGGATCCTGATGGTACCCTCGTCAGTGCAAAAGTACGTGCAGAGTCTGATAACACGATACGAAATGATACAAACCCAGGGAAAGAAATCACACCAGTTTGTACTCCTAAGCCAAGGAGTTCCAGGGAAGAAAATAAACGATTGCGAGTGCATGGCCAAAATACGAAGGCTTGAAGAGAATTGATGGTATTTACACCACAGTCCACAGTCGAAAAGTGTCAAAGATTATTGGCTCCAAAAATGTGTACACACAAAATATGTCAACAGCAATCAACATGAAACTTCAGATGTGACAAAATTATGTATTTTCAAAGAAAGGCATGTTAAAATTTTTTTGGAAATAAATACATGAGACGAAAAAAGGGCGTTCATGAACGGGATAATGGATTTTAGACAGCCCGTCAGGAGAAGGTCGCAAACAATATCTAAAATTGCCAGAAAAAAATATTCCTATGATTGCTATTTAAGAAATGAAGAAGGGACTTAAATCCTGCTGTGTATAAAATTATTTCTCGCAACTGTCGACATCAACAAAGATGCATTTAACCCCTGAATAAAGGAACAATATGGTGACCGGGGGAACATGTGGAATTATATTAAATGAGACGACTGATGAAGATTAAATGTCAACACAGAAACTATAAAGGAATAAAAGCAATAACACGAAAACAAAAGTGTTGAAATTTGTTTCTGTCAGACAGTGGCTAGAACTGATACCTAAATTTCCTAGCCATTATTGTAGGGCTTTGACTTCCAGAATTTGCGTTAAGCCTAATTTCGGGTCTTTGCTACAACATTCGAGTACATCAAATATATGAAGACGTGTGAATAGACTGGTAACACTTAGACTGGGAGGAAGAAGTTTACCGAATCTGTAGATAATGAAATAATTTCAATATTTCTGCCCAGGAAATACCAATGTGAGACATGTGACTGGCAGACCGCACCTCTTCGTAGAAGAAAGGTATTGACTGGCAGAGAACCAAATCATCTGTATGAAGATCAGGTGAAAATTGACGCCAGAAAATACAGGAGCCTGCAGTCTTTAAAAAGGTTTCTGCACGAAGTCTACCAACTGACTGCTTAAAGCATGAGTAGTGATGAGTCCACACGTCGTACGAGGCAGTTTTATTACAATGCGTAAAGTTTAATTTCGGTTTACATAATGCACTACCATTGCATGAGTTCACAATTCTATTTACTGTTCATTCACTGTTAGCTTTTCACTTTAGTTTTCCCATAAACTGTACTGTAATGAGACGATATGTAGACAAAGGCACAACCAAAATCCGCTACGTGTAATCGTAAATACATATAATTATGTTACGTAACTACAGGAACATATATTACGTTTACAATAAGGCGACATTACTGACCACGACTATTGATAATGGTGTTAGCTTTAAAAAGTTACTCGATGTAATCTAGTGAGGTTTTTTTCTCTCTCTTGAATAATTTGTCTTCGTGCACCGAGCGGGTTTCGCAGGCGCAGCGGCAACATGTATACCACGTTTGGTAGAATTATTTTCACGATAAAAATTTGTAATGGTGGAGGGGAGGTGTACACACANTGGAGGGGAGGTGCACACACACACACACACACACACATGCATACAGACAAATATAGACATACAAGCATACATAGGCTGTTTACGGTAAAGTGAGAACTTTTGAGGCCCTAGTGGTCACAGTGTATGTATTTCACCGGACTCGAAAGTTGACGTCTAAGGTTACAATAAAATATATTTATTGACTTTTATTCCAAATGAGAGGGCTTGGGCTTTCGAACCTGCTCACTTTACCGTGGATAGCATATACAAACATACGCACACATGCAGACACACTCACAGACTCACGGACAGGAAAGTGATCTCATAAATATTTCTCTCCTCCGGAAGTAGGCTGAAAACTATCCCACTTACCAAAATGAGATAATCCACTTTGAAATGAAATGCCGTGAGTTACTTTACGGAATCTTTATAATCACATTATATAATTTTTTCGCCATTTTTAAAAAAGTGCTTAAAATAAGGAAATTGTAACATATATTTTAATTATAGTTTACAATTTTCTGTAAAAACGTTTGCTATACATACCTTAAAATGAATCACGACATGGGCTCTCAGTCACCCTTGTTTGCTTACATTCCAAAGGAAAGATCCTCGTATGAGATCAATTTCCAGTGTTGGTGGTTGTATGTGTATGTGTGTGTGTCTCCCATTAAACATTTTTAACACGTAAACCGAATTTCACCAAAGTTAGTACACTCATAATATTTTGTAAGGAAACCAGACTTTTGTTGTTTCCAACTACGCGAGATGTTTGCTTTCAATATGGCGATAATTCAAATATGTATTTAGGGTGCTTTCATATAACTCGGGCACCGTTGGAAGGCCATTAAGTAATCATTGTTTTAGAGAAGGATATTGTTGTTGTTCCGTCACTTTGAAAGATAGCACCACATGAAAAACTAAACATTTTACTTTACATCTCGAAAACTACTGTGGGGTAGCTCCGGGATTTCCGCATGTGGGAATCGTGCCGGACGATGCCGCTGGTCGGAACCTCCCGTTTCCTCTGCCGTGGTATTTATTCCGGCGTTGATCCATACTCACCTCACTTCACCCTCATCGGCTCTCAACTCCTCAATTTTAAAAGTCGCCAAAATATCTCTACCCCTTTCCACTCCACTCAAAATCTATTCAACCAATTGTCGCGAACTTTTGCACGTAAGTGACATTATGATATGCTATGCAAATTATACAGTTTCAAATTCGTTAGACGCCTATTTTCAAAATGGTGGCCAAACAAATATTAAATGTTTATGTAAGATATCTTATACGCTGTTCGACTAATTTAGATCAAATTTTTTATGTTGGCATTTCATATTAATAGCATTATATCTGCAAACACATAAACACATTTTCGCACCATTTTTAAGATAGCACGAAATTAAATAATAAAGCATTTATGTCTAATCTCGGAAAACTATTAATCGATATGTATTAAATCGGACAAACCGGTGGTACAGTGGGAGATGGCGTAAAATGATATGATTATGTACGTCAGGCCATTTTTTTTAATGACGGCCATATAGCTATTTTATTGCAGTATGCTATATCGTCAAATCCATGAAATCAATTTCAAATTAACTTTGTATGCTGGCAGTATACACAACAACCCTCAAATATGTATAGCTCAAGCATATTTTGTTCCCCATTTCTTATGACAGAACTCCATGAATAAATACAGTTTTTATGTAATATCTCAAGAAGGAAATGACATATTCCCACCAAATCTGGATAAATAGTATAACTACGGCAGATAGTGTAAAATAGCATATCTTAAGAGGGTCAGGAACTTTTATTTTCAGATGTTGGCCGTTGAGCTGTTTTAGATCAATATGCTATATTATCGAAACCATGTAATTGATCCCAACTATTCTTGGTATGCTGGAAGTATATATTACAACAATCACATGTGTACAAAGACAGTCTCTTTTGTCCACCATTTTGTAAAATCGATACATTTTTGTCTTATCTCACGAATAATTAACATATTATTATTACACTTAGCAAACATTTATAACTACGATGAACCATGTAAACAGATACGTTTATTAGTAAGTCAGACACTTATTTTTAAATGAAGGTGATACAAATATTTTAGTTAAGTATGTTTTATCTATGAAACTACAAAAAAAATTTCAACTTGATCTTTGTATTACAGCAGTGTCTATTATAACCATCAAGTTTGCCCATACGTGGCCTAATATCTCTGCCATTTTCTAAGATGTCTACATGTAGAAAATAAAGTTTTTATTCCATATCTCGAGAAACAATCAACTGATTCCTTCCAAATGTTGACGATGATGTTGCAATGTATTAGGCCATATTAATTGACACGTTTCAAATTTTCAATATATTTTGTTTTATAATGGCAGCTACATAACATTTGATTTAAGTGTGCTGCATCTACAAATCTATCTTACCGATTTGACCATATTTTGTATAATTAATTAATATGACTATCTTCTAATGAAAATCGTCACATGAAAACGAAATTTTCAGATGTAATCAATGAGCCTACTCTCCTCAACGGAGGTGCAATTAATATTAGAATAATTTCTTAAATTAAAAGTTGGTAGGTAAGACTCGTCGTTTCGTTGAAAGCAATATTATTACTGATGAAACCAGAAACATATGCAACAGAAGTGAGAAAATGAAACACACACACGTGCCTTACCCGGGACTCGAACACAGAAAACCTCGTACCATAAGCTAGTGTGCAATCAACAGCATTACGGATGTCGGATTCGAGCATCGACTTCGAATTTAATCATCCTAATGTTTCGAATGATAGGGTTTACTTACCTAAAATATTTATAGGGCCAACATTTTTAAAATAGGTGACTGATAAACTTTAAACAAGTATGTTTACGTAGCTTACCATAGCGCTACTTGTTTGAAGAATTTTGTGAATATCGGTTGATTGATACCTGAGATATGGCAAAAGATTTCCATAACTTTCATGTGACGATCTTCATAAATAGAGGGGAAATAGTTAAATATGCTAATTCGATGATTGTATTCTGCCATTATACAAGTTAGAGCTAAAATATATTTAATAGTTAATATATTTAACACACTAAGCTAAAATCATTTCATAGTTGCCATTCTGAAAGTGTCTCTCACACCTAAAAATACATATATTTATATTGCCTGCAATGATACCACTCCTTCGCCATATTTGGTATAAAGGGGTATATTATTTCACGAGACATGGCATAAAAACTTAATTTTATTTTTGGGACAATTTACAAAATGGCAGAAAAATGAGGCTCTATAAAAAAAAATTATTTGGGTGATTGATGCTGCCAGAATACAAATTTCATTTAGACTTTTGTTTAGTAATAAAAGTTACTGAGCTAAATTATTTATACAGTAACCACTTTGAAAATATGTGCCCGACCTAAAACAATGCAGTTTACACCACCTGCTGCAGAGAAAATTGTTTCCCAAATTTGGTAGGAATCTTTGAATTGTTTCCCGAAATATAACATAAAATTTCTTTATCATGTGGCATACGTGACGTAAAGTCGGACAAAAGGTGGTCTATACAGACGCATTTAATAGTTGTAATATATACTACACGAATACAAAATTATGCTGGAATTAATTTCATGGTTTCGACGAATAATTATACAGAGCTAAAATGCTTATGTGGTGGCCATTTTGAAAATGAGTGTCTCATATATATAAAACATATAACTTTACATCATCTGCTGCAGTACTACGTGGTTGCAAAAATTCGGTAGGAATCGGTTAATTGTTTCCCAAGATATGATATTAAAAAAGTTTTATTCATGTAGCGCAATCTTAGAAAATACCGGACAAAGGTGTTCCGCGTAGAAACAGTTGATAGTTGTAATATCTACTGCTAGAATATGAAAGTTAAGTTGGAATTGACTACATAATTTCGACGATACAAAATTCTAAGCTACAATGACTATTTGGCTGCCTTTTTGAAAAGAAATGTCAGACATGCCGGAAAAATATAATTGAACATCATCTGACATAGTACTATTTGTTTGACAAATTTGGTAGCAATCGATTTATTGTTTATCGAGATATGACATAAAAACGTTATTTATTCATGTGTCGCCATCTTTAAAAATTCACTGACAAAGATGCTCTGTGTTAGTATATATAATGCTAGTAACATACATTTTTAGCATACAAATTTTGAATTGGATAAATGTTATAGTAGATATGCCAAATAAACCTTACGTATTTTTATGACAGCCATTTAAAAAAAAAAATTACCTAATAAAGTTTAATTACATATGTTTACCTTACTTGTTATAGTATTTCTTACAAGCCATCGCTTCATCGTTTTTCTTAGTTTGACTTCTCCGTCTTTCGCTTGCATTTTTGAAACATGACTTTAGATTTTATGTGCATCTTTCTTAATATCATTGACAGGTGTCCACCCGATTCCATATAGCGGAGCGATACTCGTTGCGCCTTCTCCTCTACGCAGTCGTTTTATAACTTCAAGTTTTTGAGAAAGTCCCAGTACAACACGTTTCCGTTTCTCAGACATTTTAAAACACACTACAATTTGACAACAAACTGAGGACATTGACTTGCTGACTAAGTGACTACCGCTACTGAACTGACTGTATGAATGGGAGGGCGGACGAGTGTCTAGGGGCCGTATGCAGAGATCTCCCTTTTTCACGAAGGCTTCCTTAAATCAACAAGGAAGCCTTCATTACAATGCGAGAACCTCCCTTAAGCGTGACTTGTTGAAGGTGACCTATAACTAAAGGAAAGGAAGTGGCGAGAAATAAGGCTGCCAAATGCGTGCCTTTAAGCTACCTTAAGCAAGATGGAGGCCGAACAATCGAAAATACCACTGCTTAATAATTTGTAACGTTCTATTAAAGAGTAATTGTGACGTATGCTACGTGTAAATGATGAACATTTATTATAATTACCATGTGGGAATTATTTTACTGCTTATTTTAACCTCTGAAAAATTAATGTGGTCATCCCATTTATGGTCAGTGTAATGTGTATGTAAACAACGGTGTTGTGTAGTGGTGATGATTGCAATGGAGTACGAAGTGGCGAGGTTATTTGACGAAGATCATTTGGATCTTCTTCAGCGTGTCGAGAATCGTCAACGTTATGAACGTCCTCGTCGGTATTTGCACGATGATCAAAACCCGTGCGAATACTTTTCGGAAATAAAGTTTGTGAAACGTTTTCGTGTAATGGACACTATTGTGCCTCTTGTTGCCGCCGATAACGGAGATAGAAGAGGATTGCCAGTACCACCAGTTCTGAAAGTGGTTATCGCCCTCCGATTTTATGGCAGCAATAGTTTCCAGGTGGGTACAGTGTTATTTGGTTTTCGTATGCATTTGTAATGAAAACAGAGTGCATTAACCTCTAAATGATACCGTCGTTAGGACAATGGTATGTATTTATTTATCATCGCATAAATCTCAATACATATGGAGTGTAACGTAACAAATATAAATACCAGAATACAAATAAACTGTCAGCTGTCAACAATACAGACTACACAAATGAAATATAATACATAAGCAAATAGGACACTAATCTGTAAGATGTTAATAGTGTCCATACAAAATAATCGCAATTTGTCATTTGACAATATATGGAATACAAGATCTCAGTTATCAACAGACGAAGAATATGAATTAGAGTACCCATTACAATATAATTATATGAATAGACAAATAGGACATACATCTGTAAGATATGAATACTTTCCATACACACATAACAGCAATTTATCAGTTGCCAATATATAGAATACTAAATGTAGGTGTACGTAACCAAATTATGAAATTGAAATATGCGTACTGGGAATACAGTATCCATTACAACCCAAATACATGAACACAAAACACTATTAGTTGTCAACCATTGTTTTTGTCACTTATATATTCATCTACTGTATAATATGCTTTCATCAACAGATATGTTCCCAATTCCATTTTAAAGTTTCTAACATAATTAACTTTTTTACATTTGCTGGTAGTTTAAAATAAACCTTCCTTGTGTGTATACGTTGTAACAAAGTTACAATTGAAAGTAGTTTTAATGCCATGTTCTGTGTGTGCTAGTTAGTTAAGTAGGTAATATCATAATGAGGTTAATTGTACATTATAGTCGCACATGTTTAAGGCAGCATGTAATATGCATTGCAGACACCAAATAGAACATGTAATTGCCAGCAAGGCATGTTTGAATGACATTTCGGATGTGAATAGGTTAAATAGAATTGTATGGGAAATATTTATGTGTTGCAGAATGTTTTTGGTGACCTAGGCCATGTCAATCAGGCAACGGTTAGCAGGATTGTAAAGGTAAATAAATATAAACTGATATTAAATTTATGTTGTATATATAGTATCACATGCAGATATAAAGCTACCTGTAATGTAGAATGTATGTTGCATATTAAGTACTACAAGCGGAGTTTAAGTGCCCTATAATTTAGAACAATTATTTGTTCCTGGACTTTGAGGGCACTGTAATATTAGTAGTGATAAGTTAATNGAGGGCACTGTAATATTAGTAGTGATAAGTTAATTCAGCCAACATACCATGCAGGTTACAAATGTTTGTTTAATAAGTATTATGCTAAGCTATAGATTTGGAGATGCTTGTGTATCTGCAGAGAAATTTGTTGTTAGGTTAGTGTAGCATAATAGGAAACAGTTCAGGAAGCGCGTGGAATAGGAGTTTATTTAGATAGAGGAGAGGTGAGAGAGCTCGCAACCGGACGGTAGCCTAATACCTATATTTTGTTGGTTATTGTTATTACTTGATAGTGTTTTCATTTTGTATCAAGTGGTGGTGCTTGTGGTAGGTGGTGTATTAACCCCAAGCGCAAATCAGTTGACTTCTAAATGAATTATTGGGTGTGAAATTGGTATTGCAGTTTGTTCATGCTAGTACAATAGGTTGCAAATCCAGCCCTTAATGATACTATGTAAGAAATGCAAATCAGCTGAGCCATGCAACCCAAAAGTACCCACTAGGGTATCCATGCACAAGTACCTATTAGATTAGATGCTTAAAAAGGAAATTTTTATGTTTAGGGGCTTTTCTGTAAAATAAAAAAAAAAACACGGAAAATGGTATATTTCTACTCTACTAATGATGCAGAACACGAATATACGAAGGGCATTAACGTACGACTAATTTCTTAATATGTGCCCACCTAACCTAACAGAACCTAACCCAACGATGGGTGAATCACTATTTTACATTTTTAAACTAACCTAGGCTTGTAGGGTTTTAAACTAACCTAGGAGTTTAGGGTTTTACACTAACCTAGGTTTGTAGGGTTTTACACTAACCTGGGATTGTAGGGTTTTACACTAACCTAGGATGTTTGGGTTTTAAACTACCCTATGATTTGTGGGTTTTACACTAATGTCTGATTGTAGGGTTTTAAACTAACCTAGGTTGTTAGGGTTTTACACTAACGTACGATTGTAGGGTTTTACACTAACTTAGGAATTCTGGGTTTTACACGACAAAGATGCAATGGCGACTGATTTTTCTTAAATTGACAGTTAAAATGCCAGTAATGAGACATCCGTAGCTGCTAGGTAGCGTGGAATTAGCAATGCGCGGCCATTAATAACGGCGGTAGATGTTAATAGACATAGACAAACCAAGCAAACTGCTTGTACAATTCACAATGTTTTAAAATATGTTCTACTTGTTTAACATTACGCCCTCTTGAATATGAACAAGGTAAGCTGTGCAGAAACCAATAATGCCACTTTTGTTGGTCAGAGACGTTTCGTTCAGAAAAGCCCCTAAACTTAATAATTACCATTACCGGCAAATATCCTATTCAATGTAAATAGTAAATTACACTTTAGTCCATATTCTCGTGTTTAAACATCTGTCATATGTCTGTGACCATAGTAGTGATGTTCAGTGCGTATTTATTACATACGTCCCAATATGTCTGGCATGCAATATTTAAATAATCTTGTGTGGTAATCAGTAATATCTGCAATAAGGTTTCTTGTATTTATCGCAGGTAGTTGAGTTGAATTGTGTAAATAAAGCAGAGGCATTTCTTACAAGTCTTGCAGTTTGTGCATTTTCCTGGACAGCCACAACTTCAGAATAATTACAGGATGTTCTATGTGAATGGTGGGTTTCCTGGTGTAAGTGGATGCATTGATTGCACCCACATTGGCAATAGGAGCCCAGGTGGCCAGTTTGCAGAGGTGTACCGCAATAGGAAAGGATATATGTCGCTCAATGTTCAGGTATGTTTGCTGGGATGTGTTACCACATGATTGTTTATGTACAGGATTGTGTGTGTAATGTTTATTGGATACAAATCATTTAATACCATACAATTTATTTTAAATATGCCAATACAAAAGTGTTTTTGTCTGGCAGCATTCATCGTTGTTAATACGTTCGATAACATTGTTAAATTACATTTTCAGGGTGTCTCAGGCCCTAACCTACATATCCTGGACATTGTGACTAGGTGGCCCGGCAGTACTCACGACTCGAGGATATTCAATAACAGCAGGGTGATGACCCGTTTTGAAAATCGCTCTCTGCCAGGAATACTGCTGGGAGACAATGGCCACCCTCAACTGCCATTTCTCTTCACTCCATTACTGGTCCCAACAACAGCTGCAGAAAACTGGTACAACGCAGCACATAAGAGGACCAGGAACACATTGGAAAGTCTGTTCGGAGTATGGAAACGAAGGCTTGCATGTTTGGGCCATCGACTACGGACAAGCCTCCATACAACCAGCAGGGTCATCGCTGCATGTGCTGTGTTACACAACATTGCAGTTGCACATGGAGAAGCACTGCCACCTCCTCCAGCTGACGAGAATCATTTCATGCCTCCCGTTCCTGCTGTGGAGAATGTGGCACCTCGGAATAATCGTGGAGCTGAAGTCAGAGCTACATTTATTCAGCGACACTTTAATTAAGAACCACTATCCTCCAGCTGTTAACGCTCATTTTCACATGTAAGAAAATTATGCTGTATTGTAAAAACAACTTGTGAAGTGGTTTTTATGATTCAACATAATTTGCATACTTGTGACATGGTTATAGGCCTCCTGGGGAACTCTCCATGTAAAAAAAGAGTAACGCATTGCGTGCTGTACCTCCAGATGTTTACCACCAGTGGTATATCTCTAAGGTGATGTGAAAACTGGCACAGAATGGACAACCACAATCAGGTAAGTGCTTTTTTGTTTCTCTTTGAGCTATAAAATGTGCATGGCAGTAAATTAAACAGCTGTTGGAATTCTATGCACACAATAAACTTTCAACATTTATATTTGATTGCATGTCACATTGCCAATATTGTTATAATAAATGTAAATGTGTCAAACCGGTGTGACATACCATAAAATGTTATAGTACAAATCATTTATGTTATGTATTTCTTATTTGTTGATATGAAACATCTATATAAGAACATAACAGAACATATCAAAAAGTAAAGCATTTTAAATACATAATGGTTACATCATACACATGTGTGTTTAAAATACATAACAACAATAAAAAAATTAATAATGCATGTAATATATGAATACCATTTACTAATACAATATAAATAACATACCATTTAGGTGCGTTATATACAATAGGCTTCACAACAATCTCATATAGTATCCTTTTGAACATTGCAATGTAGCCACTAGAATTTTCCTGAAATAATTAATTAACTTTATTATATCATTTATCCAGAAAACTTTTGAAGGATAACCTTCACAACTATTGATCATAGGTGGTGCATTAATGTGTTGTGGTAGTTTATTGAAGAATTTTATTTTAGAATAATCTATATATATGTTTTCAAAGAACTGTTGCAGTATCGTATATCATGTGAATATCATCATCTTGTTATGTACATATAAAGATTGAGTAACTATAATAATTCCACGCATTATGATATGTTGACATCAGGCACAGCGCATACAGTTATTACGTGATAAAATGTATAATTTACAAATGCGGTGTAGTTGTTTAGTAATAAATAGTAGTTGTAATTTGTACACTTTATGAGTGATTGCTTTTGTATAACTGTATATGCCTTGACCATGTAAAATAAACACATTTTATATCCATTGCGGTTGTTTCATGTATGTAAATACAACCTTTCAGAATTACTTTCTTATAAACCAGACCTTCATTAAAACGAACAACCTTCAGCATGTAATAATATATATGTGTATGTATATATATAAATATGTAATATATATGTGTGTACATATAGCACTGGAATACATGCACTACAGACGTTTGAAATAGCTGTTTACATCTGGGCTTAAAGGTAGTTATTAGAAAGTGGTGTGTTCAAGAATCCTGTGTGTTATTTTTGCAGGTAACTGAAGAAGGTGCAGTGTGTCACCGCTAGTCTCAGGTATTGATGTAATACACATGAACTGTGACGCAGGTACCGCCACTGTCGAGGACATGGTGGCTTATCTGGTCAGAGTTAATGTCCTCCAGGCACCGACNGGTACCGCCACTGTCGAGGACATGGTGGCTTATCTGGTCAGAGTTAATGTCCTCCAGGCACCGACTAAAAAGTGCCTGGAGGTTGCGGGTATTATAATGAGGTAGACTATCACTGTTGTATTTTGAAGTACGAATATATTGTCTCGTATATATTCACAAATACACAACATCAAAACTTTCGAGGTGCGGTACTGTCATAATTTGTTTACTCGTATTCACGGGGCGAATTCGTGGTTGAGTGGGGCTTCTTTGGACGACGAATTCTATACTTAACTCAGCGGTGAGTGTGGGTAGGCTGTCATCTGGGAATGAGTTCCAGCGAAGTGGTAGGCCGTGGAAGCCGGCCCGCCGGTGCTGATTCTCCCTGGGCTGCTGTTCGGACTCGTACTCACGTCTTCTCGCGATTTCTTCCCGCAACTCTTCCCTTGGCTCGGTGATGATCAACTGTCCCCCCTCTACTCTCGAAACGGGGTTTTTATGCTTGCAAGCCCCCCAGTCTTAATTGTCGGCACGTGGCACCTTGTAGGGGTGGGAAGGTGGTTTGAAGGGGTGAGGTGGAAGAGCTCCGAACAAAGCCTTCCACCCCACGTGTCCTCGCCTTATTGTCGGCATGTGGCGCCTTGTAGGGGCAAGAAGGAGGGGAGGGGCGAGGGTAATACTTCGGCACCAATACAGCTCGTTAGTATTTCTTCCATGGTGCGTATTTTCTGCGTTCCGGCGAACTACACGTGATAATTTGCTGATAACTCGAAAAAGCCCTGCACTCCACAGATCTCGCGATGGGCGAGAGGTGTCCAGGATGAAGGGGGTGAAGGGGGAAGTCCTACGCTTCAGCTCTATGTGTACCGGAATTTTCCACCTGCCAGGTTCCACGTGCTGCCTCGAAGGCGCCCGCAAAGTGTGCGAGGCGGGGGTGGTGTGAGGGGGTGATGGATGTGAGCCAATGTCGTGCTATAATCCCTAAACCGGCAAGCGACAATCCCCCCTTATCTCTTCGACTTTGGCTCACTGTACCAAAAATCGCGTGTTTCTGCGAAGTTTCGCTTCTGAAAGGTGACCTATTCTATGTTCATGGCTTGCGTGTATTTCTCCGGTGCGGTCCTACGTGACGTGACAGCCGGCTGCCCGGCTATCGGCGCGCGCGGCTAAAGTTTGACAGGCGTGGTTTTACGTGTAAGAATGGCCTAACTCTCCGGGTCTTGGCAGGTTGTAATACCTTAAGTTTTCTATTCACAAAACTGACACATTTCTTCCGGGGTTTTCTTCCTACCCGTCGACTGCATGTTAGTGTACATTTCTAACTGGTGGCTAACTATTTGACTCGCTAAATACCTAGGGCGATACAATTCTGTACTAATTTAAACTTCTCTAGTACCACACCTTGGACACAGTACATGTTACATTACAAAATGATCCTCAAAATTGCTTTAATTAATTGTTCTTTGGTGCTTCAGTTTCCTAGTAAATCGGAATACATTCTTGAGGTATAAAAACAAACAGTTGGCTGAAAGCCTGTATATATTGCCCAACTGGCAATTGTTTTACGTTTTGGTGACAGGAATTAATTAATTTTACATTACGTACGACTTCCACAGGTCGTCCAAAGAAAAGATTCTCTTACTTTCTAGGTTGGCAACTGTTCAATGGTTCACACTACTGGCTGGCACTCGGCCAGTTTTTTTAACAAATGTCTGACGAAAAAAACAAAGCACTCTGACAAATGTTACGTTTATACTTTACGATGACACATAGTTCGTGAAAAGAATAAGCACTCTTAAATCTAGTCTGGTAATTTGGCCAGTTTTTACAAAAACCTACACACACTTAATATATCCTAATTTGTACATGGTATTGTTACTGTTACGACGGCTTCACAGGCCGTGACAAAAACAGAAAAACCACCCTTTTATCTTACTATTTCTGCCACCTCCCTCTTATGCAGGCGGTGTTGAAAAACAACAGTATTGTAGATACTGGAAAAATACACACCCTATTCTTATCTTAAGTTAGTACACTTAGATACAGGCATATGGCATTTATTTTTACCTAGGATGTCCTGCACTTATTTTTCACCGCACCGATGTGGATTCTCACACATTGTAAGGTTACACAGATAAATAATTAACACTTCGTCGCACTTTTAGTTCCGTGGGTAGGTAGTGCTCGCCCCTTAACTTCCTCTCACAGCAGGTGACATGAGAAAAACAGGCTCCCCTCATGCCACACAAAGTCTATTTATTGTAGTCGGCTTGGTTCACGAGGTCGGTACTTGCGACACTCTCTATAGAAGCCTGGCTCCTCCCTGTCTCTGCAGATGGGCCAAGGTTGCACACGCCTGACTTCTCCCCCGTCGGACTAGGGGGCGGTTCGCCCCACACTGGATCCCTGACAGAGTGCGGGGAAGTCTGCGTCGTCATCCTCTCGCCCAGCAGGCTTGAAGCTGTCGTCTCGGACCTCGTACCTGGCTCGGCTGCGGGCATCCCGTACTTCCTCGCCTGTAGAGTTTGGTGTCGGGTTCGTTGCTCGGCTGGCGCAGATCCGTCTTGGGGTAGCTCCGTTTTTCCTGTTCCTTCACTCGCGTTTTCTTTCTCTTCCTCGTTTATTTCCGCCTTTCTCCCGCTCGCCTGTTCGCTTTTGCCCACTTCCCCTTCGCTCGTACATTCTTCTCCCTCCCTCGTCTGTTCGCTTCCGCTTACTCGTTCTTCGCGCGTATCTTCTCCCTCCCTCGTCTGTCGGCTTTCCCTTGTTGCCTCTGGCGCCTGGGTATTTTCCGGCTGATAAGTGGCTGTGGTTTCCCGCTCGCCTCTCGGCAGGTGTTGAGGCCCCTGCGCCCTTGAGACACTGCGATAGCGCGGAGGGGCAATGGCTGGCTTATCGTTTTGCCCCCCTATCCCCGCGCCCTGGCACACTATTCGGTGACCTAGTGACACACTGCGGGATTCTCCTGGGCTGTTAGTTGTACTTCCTGTGGGACTATTGGGTTAGGGTTCGGGTATAGGGCGCATCTGGTTCCGTGGCACCTTATGCATACCTGCCTTTCAACTATGATATACGGCCCCCGCCACTTAGGTGCAAAACCCGCACAGAATTTCTCACTAGCTCGGCTTAAAGGATGGTTGCGTATTAATATGTGACTTACCCTCGGGCATGNAGGATGGTTGCGTATTAATATGTGACTACCCTCGGGCAAGTGATGTCTGGTGGTCGCTTGTTTGGGGTATTTCCGCCGGATATACAGTTGTTGGTTTCTCTGAGCTGTTCCAGTTCTCCATACAGCCTCTCTTCGTATTTATTCAGGGGTGGGAAGTTCAGTAGGTTCTGTTTCCCATTGCCATTATCCAGGTCTGCGGAGAGTATACCCCAGTATTAGGTGGCTGGGAGAAGTTCCAATGGCATCATTGTGCCGACGTCGCAATGTATACAGGATCTCAGGTAGCTGTGTGTCCCATTGAGTATGATTCGTCCCCATTCTAATTCTCATATTCTTCTTTAATTCTTGATTCCGGCGTTCGGTAGGGTTGGCCTGTGGGTGGTAAGCTGGAGTCGTCCAGTTTTCTGCCTCCCATGTCTCACAGGCCTTCCTCCATTTTCTCCCCGTAAACTGGGTTCCATTATCGGTTAACACAGATTTTGGGTACCCCCATCGTGGAAATATCTCTCGCTCCATTTGCCGGATTATTGTGTGTGCCTCCTGGTTGGGTAACGGGAACGCCTCTGTCCACCTGGAGAAAAGATCGGTCACGACTAGGAGGTATCTCTTTCCTCGGGGTGTGCGTGGGTAAGGGCCCATGATATCGACTGCGATGTGTGTCCATGGAGTTTTCGGTCGACGGGGTGTGTATTGTATCTTGGGTGTAGGGTAGGCCTTGTTTTCATAACATTTCTGACACCTGGCGACGTATGCCCTTACATATCGACTAACTCCTTGCCCTGTATATATGTTGGTCAGGGCCCTTAAGGTCTCGTGAAAACCCGGATGTCCTGCGTGAGGGTGGTCATGATGGTGTTCACAGATACTGTCTCGCAGTTCGTGGGGGACCCAGATTTTCCATTGATCTGCTTGTGGGTGCGGTCTGGCCCAGATTATGCCATCTCTTTCCTCGTACTGTTCTGGATATCTCCGTATTAACCCCTGTAATTTGGGGTCACCCTGCTGTTGGTCTCGTAACAGATTTTTGTTTTCGTGGAACTTTACTAACTGTAGTTCCACGTCATCCGGCCGTGGAAGTTTTGGGGGAGAGGGGGGCAGCATCCGCTCCCAGTCGTCGGTTTCTGTTTCTTTGTTGGGACTCTGTGGTCGACGGGATAAGGCATCGGGCAGCTCGTTGTTCGAGCCCGGACAATGTTCGATGGTGAAGGAGAATTCCAGTAACAATAAGGCCCACCTACCCAATTTTGCTTTCTCGTCACTCTTGGTTTTCAGCCATGTAAGGGCCTTATTGTCCGTCCTGAGAATGAATGGTCGGTCCTCAAGGTAATAGCGGTATTTGCGGACTGCCCAAATAACCGCCAAGCACTCCTGCTCATTGCTGTGGTAGCGGCGTTGTGTCTCGTTTAGCATGGTACTGGCATACGCGATAATTCGTCGCTGGTTCTGTGACGGCTCCTGGTATAGGACAGCGCCCATTCCGGTTCCACTTGCGTCGGTCTGTAAAATTAGGGGTAATTCTGGCATAGGCCGGTATAGCATGTTTATGCCGCCATATTGCGCCTTTAATATTTGGAATGCTTCTTCGTGTCTGTCTGTCCACTTCCAGCGAGTTGATTTGAGTAGAAGTTCGTTGAGGGGAGCCATAATAGGGGCGACATCAGCTATAAACTCTCTGAGCCAAATACATAACCCCAGAAAACGTTTCAACTGTCTCCTGTTAGTTGGTACTCTAGCCTCCTCAATCTCTCTTACTTTCTCGGGCTTTGAATAATTCCCGTCGGGGGTAATTATGTGCCCTAAGTATTCTACT
>NQII01009053.1:35711-58035 GCA_002778355.1 Clitarchus hookeri
GCTATAAACTCTCTGAGCCAATTACATAACCCCAGAAAACGTTTCAACTGTCTCCTGTTAGTTGGTACTCTAGCCTCCTCAATCTCTCTAACTTTTTCGGGCTTTGGATAATTCCCGTCGGGGGTAATTATGTGCCCTAAGTATTCTACTCGGGTCTTCCCGAAGTGACATTTCTCCAGTCTGCACGTGAGTCCATGTAGTTCAAAGCGCTCCAGGACTTTTTGCAAGTGCACCTGATGTTCTTCCCAGGTGTGCGAATATACAATTACATCGTCCAGATATGCTAGGCAAAATTGGCCGCTATAGCCCGTCAAAACTACTGCTGACATCAGTCTTTGGAAAGTAGCGGGTGCATTTTTCAACCCGAAGGACATTACCCGAAACTGTAGGGTTTCCCCTTCTGGGGTTATAAACGCCGTATATTTCCGGGATCCTGGGTGTACTGGGATTTGCCAGTATCCACTGCGCATGTCTAGAGTGGAAAATATGCGTGCATCCCCTAGGTCGCGGAGCATATTAGCCAGGTTTATAGTTGGGGGTGCTATAGGGTATGTGATATTGTTTAAGGCCTGGTAGTTCACACAAAAGCGAAGTTCTCCATCTTTCTTTGGCACAAGCACCACTCTGGCGTTATATGGTGAGTCAGTTGGCTCCACTATTCCTTGCGATTTCATCTCGGCTACCTGATCTAAAATTATTTGCCTGCGGTAAGCGGATGGGTTCCCTGGTCGGCAGTATAAGGGACGAGCATCGGTTACGCAGATTTCATGCTGAATGGCCGTGGTCTGATTTAATCTGCCGGTATGCTCAAATACGGCTACGTGAGCGTTGAGTATCCGCAATAATGTCCTGAGTTGGTCAGTCTCGAGTTGGTGGTTTACCTCTTCATTACAAATTTCTTGTAATTTTTGTGTGTTTATTGGGGTTTCCCAGTTAATGGCCATCCTATCCCGCTTGCCCAATTATAGGCGCTGCTATCCACAGTCAATTATGCAATTTTGGCTGGTTAGCCAATGTTGCCCGAGGATAATCTCCTCCACTAAATGTGGNCCGCTTGCCCAAATATAGGCGCTGTTGTCCACAGTCAATTATGCAATTTTGGCTGGTTAGCCAATGTTGCCCGAGGATAATCTCCTCCACTAAATGTGGCGGGCAAAAAAAATTCAGTTTGTACTGTTTCCACCTCTATGAAAACTGGCAATTTAATAACTNCCGCTTGCCCAAATATAGGCGCTGTTGTCCACAGTCAATTATGCAATTTTGGCTGGTTAGCCAATGTTGCCCGAGGATAATCTCCTCCACTAAATGTGGTGCGCAAAAAAATTCAGTTTGTACTGTTTCCACCTCTGTGGACACTGGCAATGTAATAACTCCGTCTATGGTCAGTCGTGACTCAGACTGGGCCATTTGAATTATTCTGGAGTTTTCCTTTATCTGGCTTTTCTGCTCGGGAGTTAGCAGCTGGCTTTTGATGAAATTGCCTGTTGCGGCCGTGTCCAGTACTGCCCTAAGCTCCTGGTTATTTATGCGGACTCCTATCCGAGGTGCGTGTGTTCCCGGCTTCAGATCGCTTAATGTTAAAATTGGTTCCACCCTTTGAATTATGCCGGGGCAGACGGGCGATTCTGTGTCCCGGCTGCGGCATTTCCCGACTCTCTCCTCCCACCCTGACGGTTCCCCTTCCCTATGTCGAGGGGGCCAGCTGTGGTGTCTTTTTCCTTAGCGGCTGCTACGCGGCTTCCCCCTGTGGGGCAGTCTCTGTGGAAGTGTCTTTCAGGGCAATACCAACACTTAGGTGGCAATGATTGTCCTTCTGCGTTTCTAGCGGGTCTGTTACTCTGTGCTGTTCGCGCTGCGTGTACGGGTGGCAGGCTGGTCGGGACGTTTGTTTGCTCTTGTTCCTCGTAATCTAGTCCCGCTTCCATCGCTCTCTGCACTAGTTACTCTAGCCCCGTCGCCATAGGGTGACGCAGGGCCTTTCTTATCGCTGGTAACATTAACTTGGTAAAGATACGCACTCCCTCTGCCTCGGTGTTTTCTGGAGCGATACGAGAATACATTTGGGCTTTTCGTCTAATAAAAATCTCTGATTCTTCGTGTCTCTGTTGTTTGTGTGTGTAGAAGTCTGTTCTTAAAGCGGTAAGAACTTCCTCTCCTGCGAACTTATTGTTCAAGCGAGTCGCGAATTGCTCCCAGCTAGTTACGAACTCGCCGTATTTGTTCCACCAGATAAGGGCCGCGCCTTTTAACTGTTCTCGTGCCTTCAGCACCCACCGTTTATTAGGAATCCCGCCAGCCTTGAATTCGTGTTCACAATTATTTATAAAATATACAGGGTCTTCATGAGGCCTGCCTGAAAATTCGGGTAGCACTATTTCTTCGGGTATTCTACGTGTCTGTTCTGCGTGGCTAGCGGGGGTTTGGTCCAGGGGTGACCAATGTTCCCTTCCTTCTTGGTTTTGGCGCTTCCTTTGTTCCCGGCATTTCCTGCAGTTGTATTCGGTGCCTGCCGTAGGTCGAAATGTCTGGGGCCAACCGATACACTTATTACAATAGTGCTGTGAACAGAGGCTGCACTGGACCCTGTATAGTCCTGTCCCGCTACAAAATGGAGCACTGCATGGCTCTAGTTGGGGAATCTCGTCTTCGCTTCCCCCCTCCCTTATCCTTAGGTTCTCTAGTAGAGTTTCTTCGGCTCTCGCCTCCCTTCCCTCTGGTGTCTTACTGATACGCATATACTCCATACTTATTGCCCGCCGCCTATCGGAATCCCTATGTTGTCGGCCTAGTACCCTTGCCTCCTCTAGTACGAATTGGTTACGTGCCAAAGGGTTTGAAAAGACCCCCTTAAGTCTTTGGTTCATCCTGACTAGCTCTGTAATTCTGGTACGGGTGAGATCTCTTTACTCGGGTATACTGGTATGGTCTCGTTCTTAGATACTGTCTGTACAGACGCATCTACGCCCCACCGTTGGGAAGCCAAATTAACTTGACGCAGGTACCGCCACTGTCGAGGACATGGTGGCTTATCTGGTCAGAGTTAATGTCCACCAGGCACCGACTAAAAAGTGCTTGGAGGTTGCGGGTATTATAATGAGGTAGACTATCACTGTTGTATTTTGAAGTACGAATATATTGTCTCGTATATATTCACAAATACACAACATCAAAACTTTCGAGGTGCGGTACTGTCATAATTTGTTTACTCGTATTCACGGGGCGAATTCGTGGTTGAGTGGGGCTTCTTTGGACGACGAATTCTATACTTAACTCAGCGGTGAGTGTGGGTAGGCTGTCATCTGGGAATGAGTTCCAGCGAAGTGGTAGGCCGTGGAAGCCGGCCCGCCGGTGCTGATTCTCCCTGGGCTGCTGTTCGGACTCGTACTCACGTCTTCTCGCGATTTCTTCCCGCAACTCTTCCCTTGGCTCGGTGATGATCAACTGTCCCCCCTCTACTCAGGAAACGGGGTTTTTATGCTTGCAAGCCCCCCAGTCTTAATTGTCGGCACGTGGCACCTTGTAGGGGTGGGAAGGTGGTGTGAGGGGGTGAGGTGGAAGAGCTCCGAACAAAGCCTTCCACCACACGTGTCCTCGCCTTATTGTCGGCATGTGGCGCCTTGTAGGGGCAAGAAGGAGGGGAGGGGCGGGGGTAATACCTCGGCACCAATACAGCTCGTCAGTATTTCTTCCGTGGTGCGTATTTTCTGCGTTCCGGCGAACTACACATGATAATTTGCTGATAAATCGAAAAAGCCCTGCACTCCACAGATTTCACGGTGGGCGAGAGGTGTCAATGGTGAAGGGGGTGAAGGGGGAAGGCCTACGCTTCAGCTCCACGTGAACCGGAATTTTCCACCTGCCAGGTTCCATGTGCTGCCTCGAAGGCGCCCGCAAAGTGTGCGAGGCGGGGGTGGTGTGAGGGGGTGATGGATGTGAGCCAATGTCGTGCTATAATCCCTAAACCGGCACGCGACAACTGTTACACGACAGTCACAGCACTTAAACACCATCACTCTCCTTTATATTATAAAAGACAACATCCACATATGCTAGGGTAATATAAAACTGTGATAATGTAACCACCTTACCTTACCTCAACGCTAACAACCATTCATGCACTAAATAATCCTAGGTTATAATATGAGTGTTGTGTGTTACTGTATTGTATTGTTGTATATTATTATTCCATATTGTACAGTCTCACTTTGTAGAGATAGGATTTGTGTTGTGTTATTGTAATTTAATTATTTCTATTTAATTATTGAGAGTAGGGGCATTTTTGAAGACAAAATCGTAGACCCACAAAAGTAACATAAATGGGTTCTGCGCAGCTTACCTTTTCAATATTGATGAGGGCGTAATGATAAAAGAAGCAGAACATACTAAATAAACCCAACAATCGTCGGTTAGATTAACACCCTACAATCCTAGGTTAGATTGAAAATGTATAATAGTGGTTCACTCATCGCGGGGTTAGGTAAAATTAGGTTAGGTGGGCACATATTACGAAATTCGCACTAGTGGTTTGTAATGGTAATACGCTAATGCCCCTAATAAATCCGCGTTCTGTGAAATTATTAGAGTGGAAATATACCACTTTCTGTGATTTGTTCTTTTATTTTCATTAAAGCGTTTATTCTGAATAGTTACCTATTTCTCTGTAGTTTCTTAACAGTTATTGTATTCACTTAATACCATATGAGGATTAAGGTACTTGTGTCACTACAGCATGAAGATATGCATTGAACATATGAATTGAATGTGTATTTTAAGCCTCACCTTATTTATTTATATTGAGTGAGTTAATAGTATTCATATTAGATGCATTGTACTTTGCTTATATTGTTAAATATAATGTGCTGTAATGACCTTTCTCTATTGTACTCATTTAAAAAGTTTTTAGTTCTTGTTGCCGTCCTTATAATATGTATCATATTTTACTTCATGGACGAATAAGAAATAACTGAAATAAGAAATTTATATTGTGACATGTTATGGAATGTCACATCAGCTTGACGTAGTTAATTTTATAACAGTATTGGCAATGTTACATGTAACCAAGTAAACATATTGTAAGTTGTGAATTGTACAATGAAATTGTAGAAAAACACTTCCTAGAAATTCAAATAAAATAACATAACACAACACAGTTTGTTAAGAGTAGGCATATAAGTACTCTTCTTTTCAATTGTGTACCATTATCAATTACCCACATAAATAATACAGCAGCCTTGAAAGATATATCTTTCAGGAACAGTTTATGTAACACAAAAAAAGGAAGCATAACTGCAGCAGAGTATATATGTATTTATATTGGTGTAGTGCATTAAAAATGTTTGTATCCATCTGTTTTATGCTAAATAGATTATACGAATACGTTAAGTTGACGTAAATGTAGTAATATTTTGTGAATGTGTGTGCATAAATGTACTAAATAAAGAACTATGCATGTGTATTTTGGCATTCAAAAACAATTATTGATTGGTTTGATGTGTGATTTCATAGGTTGTTTATTGATTTCAATGAGACAGGTTACAATAATGTGAATACAATAAGAACAGTCAATACAGAGTAGATGTGTGTCAACGAAGCCTTCGTTCTTCCACAGAAACGGACGTTCTGGATAAACAAGTGAACTGTAACAGAAATAAACAATGATGAGTAACACTGCAGAGGGGGAAAATTATCCAAAACCCCCAAAGGAACGAACATAATTACAACAACAATACCAGGGAGAAGGAAAAGTACTGGGATACTAGCCTACGGAAGAAACCAGGGTTAAAATACCTTATGGGAACAGAATATGGAATAAAGCCAACTAGTTATGAAAAACGACATTGCCTAAGGAGAATAATATGGGAAAGGTAATGTAGTGATCTGGAATAAAAGAAAGGAGCCTAAAGTAATTTGTAAAATGTGGCCGTTGTGCCGTTCTGGACTAAGGCGCCCGCACTACCATCGATATCAGTGTAAATTTAATTAAAATGAAATTATATACTCGGAAAAGGGGATGGAGAGGAACAATGTAATGTGTGTGGGTATGTGGAACCCTATAAACAGCAGCAAAAGGGAAAGAACCCCAAAACTGTGGAAATCGTATTGATGTAGATGTTGTGACATGCGGGGCTGCAGTGCCCGCGCAACCATAGGTGTAAGTGTGAAGGTATGANTCGGAAAAGGGGATGGAGAGGAACAATGTAATGTGTGTGGGTATGTGGAACCCTATAAACAGCAGCAAAAGGGAAATAACCCCAAAACTGTGGAAATCGTATTGATGTAGATGTTGTGACATGCGGGGCTGCAGTGCCCGCGCAACCATAGGTGTAAGTGTGAAGGTATAATAAGAAAGTAAAATGGAAAGCGGACAAAGGTAGCATAAAGGAAAAGTAATATAGTACATAAACGGGCGAAGGTGCGGCGCAAACAGAAACCAAGAGGAATACATTAAGGGAAAAGAAATGGAATAAATCGGGAACAAGCACAGTGCACAATAATGATACGAGGGTAATTATTAAGTTTAGGGGCTTTTCTGAAAAACACAAAAACAATTCAAAATTATGATATATTTCTACTCTACTGATCACGCAGAAAACGAATATACTAGGGGCATAGCTTTAAAATAAGTACAACATATTTAAACAAATTGAACAAAATTGCGAAATTAGAGGTATAGCCAGTTTGTTTACGTTTCTGAACGAAACGTCCTAGACCAACAAAGGTTGCATTAATGGGTTCTGCACAGCTTACCTTGTCCATATTCAAGAGGGCGTAATGTTACAATACGTAGAACATGTTAAAAAAACTTACGAAATATGTTTGTTTACGTCTATTAACGTCAGAGGAATTATACCAGCCCCCTATGTAAGTGAGTCAATTTACCATATTGTGGTGTGTTTTACGGTTCCTTTAAATCCCTACAATCCTACATTTGTAGTTTAGTGTAAAACCCAAATATCCTAGGTTAGTGTAAAACCCTACTATCCTAGGTTGGTGTAAAATCCTATAATCCTAGGTAAGTGTAAGATCCAAATATTCCTAGGTTAGTGTAAAACCCAACAATCCTAGGTTAGTTTATAAATGTAAAATAGTGATTCACCCATCGTGGGGTTAGGTTCTGTTAGGTTAGGTGGGCACATATTACGAAATTAGTCGGGCGTTAATGCCCCTCGTATATTTGTGTTCTGCATCATTAGTAGAGTGGAAATTAGTAAACAGTTTATAAATACAATATTCAATATACACGACAGTAGACATTGAGTGAAAGTACTCTTATATAAAGGGATGTCTACTAGTTATACATAAATATAGAAATGCTTCCTTAGGCCACGCCATGTACACAAGGTGGAAAAATGGACCACTAAAACAAGAATATAGTACCAATAATAGTACAATTATAGCCTAAATGTAACACTCAAAACAAATGGAATAGGTAGAAAGTAGTATATTAAACATGGAATGAATAGACATATAGAAAAGGATATAATGAGTACTCCCCAGTAGAGAATGCCGCACGTACATTTATGTTGCATTGAATTAGGGTTACAATTGGTTGCACACACATGTTTCTGTAATGTTTTATTAATTGGATTATTATTTTTGGAAAATCTTGTATTGTTTTTGTGTATGGTTTGATTTATCGTTAACTATGTTATGTGTGAACAGTGTACTATATTAACCTGCTCCATGTCACCTGAGCTGTGAAGGCTCATCTAGTCATATGGGATCTATAGAATTATACAGTAAAATTAATATTTATGTATAGCATTCAAAGAGCTTGTGAAATACCTGTCATGCACATTTAATAACTTAAAATGAAACAAGAAAGCACTGACCTGATTATGGTTATCCATTCTGTGCTAGTTTCCACATCACCTTAGAGATTTACCACTGGTGGTAAACATCTGGAGGTACAGCACGCAATGCGTTACTCTTTTTTTACATGGCGAGTTCCCCAGGAGGCCTATAACTATGTCACAAGCATGCATACAATGGTGAATCATAAAAACAACTTCACAAGTTGTTTCTACAATACAGCATCATGTGCTTCTGTGAGGAGTTTCTTGCGCAGCTCGTGCAGTTCCTCAGCATGTCGCATCTGCTGCGCATGAAGCTATTCCCTGTGCTCTTCTGCTCGCAATTCGCACTGAATTGCCCGTTCCTCACGTCACACCGCCCGTTCCTCACGTTGCACTGCCCGTTCCTCACGTCGCACTGCCCATTCCTCACGTTGCACTGCCCGTTCCTCACGTCGCACTGCCCGTTCCTCACGTCGCACTGCCCGAGCTGCCTCTGCTTGTTCATTGGCAAGATGCTGTTCTTCAGCCTCNGCACTGCCCGTTCCTCACGTCGCACTGCCCGAGCTGCCTCTGCTTGTTCATTGGCAAGATGCTGTTCTTCAGCCTCTGCCAATGTCTTGTTTGCCCTCATTCGAAGCCTGTTTTCAGCCTGTTGCATTGCTAGGACTTTTCGTGCACGTCCGTCTGAACGCTCAAGGTTTGAAACCCTACATTCCAACTCCACATATATGGTTGGTATACGTCTAGAGCTTTGCCCAGTACGTGAACCAGATACAGGTGTTGGTGGAATAATGCTCCGAGAGGCCTCTTCTGGTGCACTCACTGCCAGCGATTTGCCAGAAGTAAATTCATCACAATAGTCATTAGAGATGCAGCCTTCCTCGCTAAACTGTGGCATAATAGTTTCTACACAAGCGTCACCTTCTGCAGAAACTATTGTGTCACAGTCTACCGCATCATCCNAAACTGTGGCATAATAGTTTCTACACAAGCGTCACCTTCTGCAGAAACTATTGTGTCACAGTCTACCGCATCATCCGCGCAATGTAGTACACCGCCCAAAGCTATTTCCAGCTCTGGTTCTGTGACAGGATCGTTTACAAAAGGTCCTTCCCCAGTGGCCATTCGCTGTCTTGTGGCAAGAGCANCAGCTCTGGTTCTGTGACAGGATCGTTTACAAAAGGTCCTTCCCCAGTGGCCATTCGCTGTCTTGTGGCAAGAGCAAGGGTTTTCTCCCGCTTGGTTTTCTCATTGTTCCAGTATTTCTTCAGCTGGGCAGTGGTACGCTGCAAATTGTAACAAGTAGTACATTACTTGAAAACAGTTATTACATACAATAATTTGGAGGGCATACAACATACAAACAATACATAACTCTGTATCAATTATCACTTAACGAAACGTACACAGAACTGTCTGTGTGCTATTTTCTGTGCTAAATCAATTGTATCCCCAGCTTTAGCAAACATATGGCAAGTATGTGCTCAATTGGATAGTACACAAATAATAATAATAATGTACAATATACATTCTTTGACATGCATCAAAGGTTTCTTACATAATGCAAACAGACTTCTTTCACTGTGCCTTATTATAAAACGTACAACTCAAAAGATCCTATCAAATTACTTTTTCATTCATAATTAACATGTCAGCATTGTAATGATACATATTCGCCCATTATTTCCAGGTTGCTTATGCCCACACACTGAGGTTGTGTTTGACATTCACATGTATTTCGGNCCATTATTTCCAGGTTGCTTATGCCCACACACTGAGGTTGTGTTTGACATTCACATGTATTTCGGTTGTAAAATGAAGCTACAATATGCTTACTTTCAGATGCTATTGCAAACAATTCGCTTTATATTACTGATCTAGCCTTGCTGTGGTATNAGCTACAATATGCTTACTTTCAGATGCTATTGCAAACAATTCGCTTTATATTACTGATCTAGCCTTGCTGTGGTATGAAATGCAAACAGCTGCTATTCTCCCGTATTCATATATAGGATCATACAATTATGGTTAACAGAACATGAAAAATTTTCGTTACACACGTACGTACAAGCAATGCAATGTTTACCATTGTCAGTAAGAGTTTATATTTATATTACAGGTGATACTGCGTATCAAACAAATGAACTAAAATGCAATACTTCCTTACCTTGGTAACATCAGGATGCGAATTGAATTGGCATTCTATTTGGACCCATGCCTCATTTTTGGCAGTCAGGTTACTGCAATCAGTTTTCTTATTTTCGATTACGTTCGCAAAAGTACGAACGAGCCCAAATAAAATGCTTCGTTCATTAATTGAAAAACGCTCGAACCTTCAACCTGATGACATTTTTAAAATCAAAACAATATATTATTACCATAGACTACATAAGAACATTTAGGTACACACAATATTGCACTTCTTACTATTGGCTGTTAACTATGACGTTTCCATGACGTCACTAAAGTTCGTGTATCTTCGGTACACGATCGGCCTTCGTCGCGAAAAGGACGAGTTAAGGCTTTCCTTTGGTAAGGAAAGGAACGCATAGCCTTTTTGCGTATTTGCACGATACTTTAAGAAAAGGAGCGAGGCCTTCCTTCTGGAAGGAAGCCTTGAAGAACAAGAAAAGGAAGATCTTTGCATACGGCCCTAGGAATTCCGGTAGGGTGGCGAGGAAGACGGAAACATTCTACGTATGTAGATTGTACATAAACAAGAAACGTGTCATTCACATTCCGCACCACACAGAATGTATTTTTACTGTGTATTCATTGACAAAAGTATTACAGTACAGTATACGCATTGTTCAACTGAATAATGTGCTTAATTTGATCTAATATGAAGCGAGAAAAAAGTCATTTCATTTTTAGTTTATTTAGTTTGTTTTTTGTATCCAATTTTATTATTTTACTTGTCATGTCAGTTTACTGACGTGTAACAGAAATTGACGGTTAAAAGGGTGACGGTTAACCGAGACTCCACTGTAAATGGTTCCTGAGATATGACATATCAACCTGTATATTAAAATGGCCGCCAATTGGAAAATCAATGCCTGGTGTGGTGGAAAATTATCAAATTCAGGTGTCCTTACTTAGTAATATATGTGTAGTAGGTTAGGTGAAATTCTGTTTCCGCGTTCAATATACATGCACACACATAACACAGACAGAAAAGTGATCACATAAGCGTTGTACGATGTATGAAGTAAACTCCTACACTAATATGTATATATTTTATTCATTTCATGTAGTTTGCGCTAAAATCAGTAAACGATATTTAACAATCAATGTATCTATACATACTTCATAAAATACTACGCTTATCTGTGTACGACAACATATTTTGTATAAAATTTTTTTTTTTAATTTCTTACAAATTGAGATTATAAATTTAAAATTATCACATTTGCGTTTAGATAATATAAATGATAGAGTTACCATGATTTGATATTCTTATGAATATATAACCAACACAATGTCACAAAACCATAATATTTCCGGAAAATGTACAAACGAACTTAGACAGTGCTAAAAACTTTAATATTGTCGCCTTTCTTGGCAGTGGAGTTGGAAGACAGCAGAATGGTGTTAATGTGCCCAGTACATCTTTATATTAGCGAAGACTCGCGTCTTGCTGTGGGAGCAGGTTAGGAGTATCGCAGATGAGCACTACAATCCCTACCTCAATTTGCAACTCCACAAGTAACTTATTATCGACGTGTTAGTAAGGGGAGAAATAGTATATTTTTTATATATCCTTCTGCATCTCAAAGTAAACATTTATAAATGTCTTCAACTGGTGTTTTCATAAACTGCTCAAATAATCACTGCATATAATCTTTAATAAAAAAACTTAAAGGTACTCATTAATTAAAGCAATTTCAGTGATCGTCTTCTGCTACTGGTAGTGATATGAGGGTCACTGAAATCGCGTAGATATGCTGAGGACATACTACTTCCTAATGTGTTACCTTTCATGGCTAATACCTGGTTGCACGATTAACTGCCCTGAACCGAGTTCCTAAGATCTTGGTTCAAACATGATCTTCAGTTTGATCCAAGGTCCGAAGTACAAGTAAAACAGGCAGAAAACTAAATTCAGTGGCCACCAATTTTAAAGTTACGCTTTGAATACGACGTTAAGATACGGGAATACTTTACGTATCTTGTAACCAGCTTTACTGAGAGCATGCAAGTCGGTGTGCTCGTTAGAGTCCATGCTCTTAGGGGTTGTGATTTTTAGGAAGTTGATTTGTAAAGTGGTAAGTTTACCGTGAATCATATATTAAGGATATTTAAACTCACTTTCATAATATTGACCATGTCAGGTCACTAATTCAGACCGTCACCAAGATAGAGTTTGCCATATCTCTAACAGTTCGTAATTTAATTATAACGCAAGGTTCTTTGTGCACAGGAAGAAAAACTACGTTGCTCTTTAATATATTTTGTTTCTCATATTTAAAACTAGCTAGTTTTGGTCATATTTAGTGTTACGACATTCTTCAACCTTAATTCAGATTTTAATTTTTGAGACATTAGTGGTATCAACAGAGATAAGAGTTAAAAAGTAAGTAAACTTTTGTATATGGAGTGTTACTGATTACAGTTTAAATTCAATGACTATCTGAAAATATATACATGTGTTTTACCTTAAGTTTTTGTATAATTTCTGGAATTATTAGGAATGCTAAAAAGTTGCTTTGTATTATACACGTTTTGGAAAACTTAAAGACATATAAACTCTAAGATTTAATTTTTAGTAATTCAGTACGGAAAATGGGAATTTGTTGCACAACACATAACTATGTAGAATGCAGGAATATAAAATCCGTTTACAGATTGGAATGGGAACAGTGGGTAAAAAATTCTGTTTAACGAAACGATAGCAAATTTAACTAATCATTTTACGCTACAGTAAATACGTTTGCTACGAGTGTTGGAAACAGAAATGTAATAAGCAACTCAAAGTAGTTACACTATAAAAGATAAATGCAATATAAGTTCAAATGTTAGTTAGGCTATTTCAGTATAAAAACTAACATATATGAATTAAGTCTCATAAATAGTTTATGAAAGAGTTACTTCTTTACAATATTGTTTAATATCAACTGTTTATAATTTTTAATTTTAATGCATAATTTTTACGTGCATACGCTAATATGAAAATTTACTTAATGAGTCAGAAAGCGGAAATTGCCATGTTGTGGAACTGCAACTCCTGCCTATGTAATGCGGATGGAAAACAGCACTTGTAAAACTTCCTTAATGAAACCAACCGGGATCGAATCCACCACCGCCTCAGGTGGACTCAGATGTACTTGCAGTGGAGCAACCATGCTCAGTTTATTTTATTGAAAACTATTTCAGTATTTATATATATATATATATATATATATATATATATATATACAGCAGTATTCGTTAGTGTAGAGTCTAGGTGCATTTAGAATTTATTCTCCTTTCAGCTGACACAATTTATGCCTCCTTTATAGCTCGCGGCTTTGAAACCGTTGTCAGATTTTGAATCAAAATCCAGTAGTAGAAAAACAGTAACATTTCGGTCATTAAATTAATAGTTCTGGTACTCTGTGTGTTACGAAGTTGTACATTCACAGCAAATGCACACAGCCCCTTATACAACGCGGATTGTCTTTTTATTTAGACGAACGTTGCAGTTATTAAATATTATTTAGTCCTGTGTGTACTGTTTGAAGTGAAGCCCCAACAACCCTTCATTCTACACATGGAAACGTAAGGGATATCAAGTCGTCATGGTTTACAGTATCTTAGTCACCTTTGACGCCAGTGTCAGCGAACGGAACTGAGGGAAAACGAAAAATGAAACAAGAAGCTTCCAAGAGGACAAGAAGACTTTCCTGCAGGAAAATATTGCCGAGGACGGTTAAGGTTGTCCATGGTGCGAAGGAGGGGGGGGGAAGGGGTCAGTCTCATTTCGCAGCCCCTGGGCAGTTTGGGAGGATGGCAGGAGTGGCATAACCCCACTTCGCCCTCTCACGAAACCCGGGCTCCACGACCATTAGTAAACCTCGCGATAATTAATGGTTCGTGGGCTGGGGGGCGCGTGGAGCTCTGGAATCATGAGAGAGAGAGACTTAGAGGGTGCAGTGGTATTTGTCTGGGAGAGTAACAGAGATAGCAAGGCAGTTGGAAAGCGACAGGCCCTTGCTCCGGGGTAGCACGTGCGTGAAATGCCCTCGCCCAATTCATTTCGCTCGGCAACACTCTTCTCTCCCTGCTCAACCCTCCCTCCCCTCCCATAACCCTCCCACGCTACACAAATCACATCTCTGTTGATACGGACGTGAGCGAGCCGAGACGCAAACACACCCCCGCCTCCCCCCCTGGATCACCTGTGACAAGTCGTGCGAGTGTCTGGGGCGGCCAACCCCTACCGCCCGCTCAAGAAGATATCACGTGAGTGATGGAAGAGAGAGGACATTTGAAATTTGCGCCGTTACGCTGGAACACCCGACCGTTGCGAGGCGACCGAGCAGCAGTCCAGTCTCAAAATTATATCACTGGAAAAACACTTCTGTCAGGCGAAAGGGGCTCGCCACAAGATATATATTTTAATGGATATTTGCTCTGGTTTAATATCATTATAGATAATAAATAACGAATCAAATTTTATCTGTGTTAAAATTTTTATCTGCTCATTTTAATAATTTAATAAATTATCCATATATCTTTAAGCATATTTGATTTGTAGCTGCTCATTAAATCTTTTGTCAAGGACGTATTACAACAAATACAAAGAACTCAGTCACCGTCTTTTAAACGTTGTCCACATTACTCACGTGACGAAGAAGGCAAAACTACGGATTTGGCAAGTAATTATGCAGAAACTATGGAATACCTTTCAATACTTGGAATAAATTTGCACGTAATTTATGCAATTTGAACAATATGTGTCGGCCAGAAGCTGTCAAATAGTGCAGTTTTTATAAAATAATCATAATTTCGCAAATAAATATAAAACTAATTACATTGAAACCATACGTTCTTTTTTTACAACACAATAGTCTACGCGTAGTGTGTATGGCCATTTTGCGTTATTCTCGTAACTGAATTATCATATTCTATAAACATTGGTTCATATAACAATATATATGTTTAACATATTATTTAACCATCTACCGCTAGCTGATAGAACAACTTTTCGTATAAACCATCACTTAAAAATTGAGCGGCGTGTCATCAGCTGCCAGTGAACACTTTAAGTTACCGGATAACTGTGAATAACTGAGCAACTGCAAACAAGGAACCCGTGTGAGAAACAGAGAAGTGTAGCTAAATTGTCATATTTGTGATCAAAATCTTAAATATCCCTTTCTGTAACTATGCCGAGTATGACGAAAACATTGACTGTAATATCAGCAGTGATGTTGGTATCATTCCGTTTTCATAATCTAGATGTAGTGTCTAGAACGCGAAGTGAATTTGTGGTAGAGCACGTTTGCCTGCTGCGCAGTTACCATTGGCTGTGTGATAAAATTTTACTGATTTTTGCTTCAATAACTGTCAACATAGAGTGTAATGAGATACGGGGTGGATCCAGGTAACAAAATATTTGTTTGTTTATGGAAAAAGAAAGATGTTTTAGTTGCCCCAAGACAATATTTTGTTGGGTAAGAANTAACAAAATATTTGTTTGTTTATGGAAAAAGAAAGATGTTTTAGTTGCCCCAAGACAATATTTTGTTGGGTAAGAAAAACTTGAAAACTAACGAAATCAATTTTATTCATCTAAAAAACATACGCTTGAATTAACAAAACGTCTTTTATAAGCCAAAATAAATTTAACTGTTAACAAAAAATTTAGTTAAAAGAAATATATAAATTAGTTAGGCCACTCATTTGACTGCTTCCGTTATGAAATACAGCTTGAGAGTAAGTTTGCATGTTTTGTCACAATTGGGAATGTGGCAGTGTTTGTAAGCGCATTTATTTATGCTTAATAATGGCGTAAAGANGCCGTAAACATATTATTAAAACAAGTTCTACATGAAACTTAAAAGTAAAGCTGTCAAACTTGTAACATTTATTTGCGCCTTTTGTCCAGTATTCGAAATATATGTACATAAAAACCAACCAATTTCGTTAACAGTCACTTCCGTCAATATTATTAGGGCCGATCGCTTAGGTGCATAAGATTAAGGTTTGGATCTTGGTCGGGCTCTCAACTCTTATATACTAACCGAAACTCTTTAATGTACGTGGAGCCAAACAAATATTTAGCTGCGCGCACCAAATTTACGTTCGGCGCAATCAAATAAGAACCACCAAATAACTTGTTTTAAATAACCAAATATTTGATAACTTCTATACACACAATTAATGTGTTAACTCCAAACAAACTTTTTATGAGTCAACAAGATATTTTTATCAGTGTGTGTTATAGTACAGTTAGCCCACATTTTACAGATATTTCTTTTCCAAACGTTAATAATAAAATTTCATCTTGCCAATTTAATCGTCAAATATTTAAATGTTTATTATAAAAGTTTATAAAAATTTGTAAATATATACTTTGTTTATTAAACAGCGAATAATAAAATCTTTAAAATATTCATATTATAAACAAATATCGTGTAGACAAATGAGTTAACAGGACATGACCTTTGTGCCAACGACTTACCGTTAAAGTATTAAGAACATTCGAAATGTACAAGAGCAAATGAATGACGAAGAAAGTAACTTGGTCGCTGCGGAGTGAACGTTTACAGTGCTTCGTCAGCGGACGCGAGTGTCGCCTTGCTGCGTAACGCCCGCGAGGAGGGTACATCACACACTTACGGAAATACGACGGCGTCCATGACGATGCACTCTCAAAGGACTCCTTACCTAGCGGACCCGTTGGAGGACTCCGTAAACAGCTGTAGCCTGTTTTAGGCCTGGCAAACCAATCCCTATATGTACCTATGCTAGAGATAAACATGGAAAATTCAACCACCGGGATAAGTCCCATATCCTGTTGTGCTCGCGACCAGAAAGAGGTAACTGCTTATGTGACTTGCGCTAACAAATTGCAAGTAGGCAGAAACTTAAACGCCACTACAAATCACAGTCCGACGTAAAAGCCACAACTTCCACAGAAAGTTACGTAATACGACGGGAAGATCTGTTTGCCCCAACAGAGATTCTCTTTGATGACTGATAACATGCTGATTAAACTCGCGGTAGTATTGATTTGTAAGTTGTACGCTTTAAATAGAGCACTTTTAAAAGCCGTGTTAAATATATACTTTACACCTAATTTTGTATTATTCCGGGATTTGTAACATTTAAATTGCCAAGCGTCTTTATTCATGCGTCAGACAAACTAAAACTTTACATTAATAGGAACCTAAATGATTAACTGATATGCCAATTAGAAATGTGATGTGTGTAAGAAAATATCCATAACATGAACTGGCGTGAATTGAAACATTACACTTGCAATATAACGTCAAAACGTAAGACTAGTTTACTTAAATAGTTGTCCAATTTACTGAGAGCCTGAATGACATTGTCTACGGAAGCATGCACGTAGTTTTAAGGTGGTGAATTTTTGAAATGTTTATTTCAAAAGTGCCTACTTTGCCGTGAACAGACTATGAAATTCCGCAACGTGAAGGAGATCTGGAGGTAACCCCCGTTCCAAATATATTTTTACATATTTTGGAAAGACACAAAAATTGGTTACTCTAAACGTGTAATATTTGGTTATTGCAAGTAAATATTTATCTTTCTCTAAATAAATTTCACTTCTAATTTTTATTAAGAAGTGAAAGTAGTACCGGGACTCGAATACAGAACGTATGCAACCGGATGCTACGATTTAGCGTCCTCTGCTAACGAAATGGTACGAAAGTTTAAAATATTTCTTGATACATGAAGTCTTTAATGCGTGGCATGTATGAAAACAAATATTATAAAATTNTACGAAAGTTTAAAATATTTCTTGATACATGAAGTCTTTAATGCGTGGCATGTATGAAAACAAATATTATAAAATTTTACCGCTACAACTTTTTTTTTCTTTTGGAATTGTTTAATCGACATTGTTTATACAAATATTATGCTTCCATAATTACACTGAGAGACACTGTTGTTGCCGTAATTGTGACAAAGATAGTAAATTAACTCTAAACCTGTAAATTAATACGAAGTCAAACAAATAACCTAATTACCCTAAAGCTAACCAAGCAAATGCAATTTCTGAACGAGGCAGATTTTGTTGCCACCACACAGGTTTAATTTATTCCAGAAATAAATATTTCACTCTATTTTGATATTCATAATGTTAATGAAAAACCAATAGAAAATGTCAATATACTTTAAAATAATTATANTACGAAAGTTTAAAATATTTCTTGATACATGAAGTCTTTAATGCGTGGCATGTATGAAAACAAATATTATAAAATGTAACGGCTACAACTTTTTTTTTCTTTTGGAATTGTTTAATCGACATTGTTTATACAAATATTATGCTTCCATAATTACACTGAGAGACACTGTTGTTGCCGTAATTGTGACAAAGATAATAAATTAACTCTAAACCTGTAAATTAATACGAAGCCAAACAAATAACCTAATTACCCTAAAGCTAACCAAGTAAATGCAATTTCTGAACGAGGCAGATTTTGTTGTCACCAAATAGGTTTAATTTATTCCAGAAATAAACATTTCACTCTATTTTGATATTCATAATGTTAATGAAAAACCAATAGAAAATGTCAATATACTTTAAAATAATTATATTTATTTAACACATATAAATTTTTAACAAGCAAATAACTATTATGCTCAATAATTAATTTTAATAATTTCACTTGTTTTAAGCTAATGAATTAAGGTGTTGGGAGCTAGTGGAGATTAGTCGAGTGAACGAAATATAATTTATAAATAACAAATATTTCGTAGTAAATTTATTTGGTATCTAAAATGCTTGTAAATATATTCTCAGCGTAGGCAAGTGCAGTGAGGGGCGACAGAGCTACGCAATTGTCTAGGGCAGTCAGCTGATGTTAGGATATAATTCCATCCGGGCCACGGCTGTTTCTGGATGTATATGTGAACTGAAGGCAATTGACAGCACCAGACTGTGGTTTCGTTGTTCTACAAAGTTGCATGTTATCGCCTATTTGCGGTTTCGTCACAATGTAAAAACATTCCTAGCAAACGTTCTCAACTGTAATGGAAGCTTTTACCTATACATCGTATGGAAATACTACCACATATCAGGCAGCAAATATAGGAATTATTAGCAACGCCACAATACACAATTGGTAACTTCCCTATGCATTTGACTGTTTCCTGAGTAAATGTACGAACGCTTTCATGGATGTATGGGAACATTTACCCCCCGCTATGGCTCACTATACATATGCTTCACTAATGCGGTATATTTACGAACAATTTCTTATAGTGCACACTTTTTTAATCAAACCTTTAAAAATCCACTTAATGTAATACGTGTTTCGTTGTTTCCTAAATATCTCATGTGCCACAAGCGATCACAAGCGTTTTGTACTTCTGTTTACATAAAAAATATCATTTTCTTTATTAAACTGAGAGTTTCCACGTATTTTATTTCAAAATTATAATATTTCATTTCTGATTAATATGAATTAAACCGGGAGAAAAAAGGTGTTGGTAAGTCCTGTTATTATACTGGCTGTTCACTAACAAATTATAATAAACACAAGAGTGGGGTAGACAAGTACAAATGGAACATAATTCATCAAGAGGCAATAGTCTACCGTCCATTGTTAACCCTCTAATTGCAGTGGAAATGTGCAGGGACGGGTAGGCAACCACAATATCTAAGCTACAGGCAGTGCAATTAAATGACTCTTTATTTACACTTTAGGGCTGAAGGAATGGGGACACAGAGTGTATGTTCGATGTCTCTGTTCAATGTGTCTTCTGTTCAAACTATGAGTCACCGTAGGCCACACAGAAGTTTCAGCGCTGAAGCATTTTGCGAGCCACAAGTGGAGAGGTTTCGGGCGTAATGAGCTCATCCTTCGTGTCGAGTGGTGTGGCATACACCATCGACTTGATTCGGCCCCACAGCCAGAAGTCAGTCGGTGTGATGTCAGGTGAGCGTGGTGGCCATACTGTGGGGCCTCCCCTACCTATCCACCTGTTCGGGAAGTGCAGGTCAAGGTGCCGGCGGACCGCAATGGCGAAGTGAGTCGGGGCTCCATCCTGCTGAAGGCACATCGCCTCACGAGCATCTAAAGGAACTTCCTTCAAGTATGCTGGTAACGCCTCCTGCAGGAACTGTATGTAGCACCTCCGAGACTGCGACCGTGCGGTACTGAGCNCTTCAAGTATGCTGGTAACGCCTCCTGCAGGAACTGTATGTAGCACCTCCGAGACTGCGACCGTGCGGTACTGAGCGGTGTTATCACGCACGCAGACCTGCGCACAAGCTGGTTAAAGGGTTGCATACCCGCCCCTGCACATTGCCACTGCCATTAGCAGGTTAACTATGGGCGGTAGACTATTGACGAAATATGCTGCATGTGTACTTATAAACCCCACTCTGGGGTTTACAGAAGTGTATTGCCCGTATTGAGACTATGCTTGTATCTTGGAGATCGTAATTTGTATACGTCATTACTTCACTGAGACAAAGATGTAGTTGAAGTTATCACATATATTTATATTTACTTTACATGTATTTGTTTCCACAAAATAATATTTTGCTCTGACAACTAATCTGCTCTTCTTCCACACATCTGCCTTAGATTTCATGAGAAATAATTTGTTCAGAAGAATACCTCTATAGTTACATAATGTACAAGTGTTCAGTACAAACAACAAATTTACAAGTACTCGCAATTAATCAGTTAGGTTGTAGTAAAATTTATAAACGTAATGGAAAGGACTAATTAATATTTTGTTTGGTTAACTGGAACAATCTTACAGGATATTAGCAACTTCCATATTGAATTTCTGTCAGTAACAATGTCTGCAAAATCAAGTACCGGTATACATTTACTTGGTTGTACAGCAATCGGGTCAAATGTTTTGGCTCCAATATACAGCACAAGAGCAATTTTATTTTAAAATTTCAATGATCTGGATAATAATAGCGTCTGTAAGTGTAAATAGTTAAACGTAATAGGGGTACAAAAATTTACTCTATTAACAAATAACAATAAATACAGGTGGAATACTTAGAAACTTTTTATCTAAGTGGCATGTATTTTACTAGGTATCACAATTTAAAAGTTATTGGTTCTTAGTGGTCACTATGATCGAGATTGATAAGGCACAGACTTTGATGTGAAGGTCCGTGGCTAGAATCTCGCCCGTCTGTTTATGATTAAATATTATTCTACTGTACGTAAAGCCGTATGAATTTTCAGTTAGGTCAACAAAACTCTACACTTTTGGGACACTTGAATAAGTAAAACGGAATAATTTGGTTTTGGGAAAGAAAATATTTCGTTGCCTCTATATAATTTTCTTTTTTCAACGCGGCAAACTAGATTTGTTTCTACAAAAGTTTTTTTCAATATAAGTGCGAAAGCCATACCGGTTAAACCTCGTGCGGCCTAAAACTGGCGATAATTTATACTATATCTATCGTCATAATACGAATTGTCTACATCTGTGGAATGACAGATCCGCGTTCGGGAAATATATGTTTTTCATTTCATGTGCTTCCCTAGATCGATTCTAGAAAATTTCTGCGTGTCTTTTATGGTTGCTAGTTAACAAAACATAAATCATAACGTATATCACTGTTAATGTTTGTGGTTGTGGATCCAGAAATTAACTTCTCTCATCTCCAGCTATATTTAATGACATACTCTATTTATTTGTTTTTCAGTCTTTTTGCGTTTTGTGCAAAAATATGTATTACGAAAATTATTGCTTGTATAAAAATTGTTTTCATTTTAATGAAAAAAGTTTAATTTATTGCAATATTTTCAGTATCGAATTAAAAATAAAGGACTTTATTATTTAACCTGGTTTTAAGAAATGAGTTCAAATGAATATTATTTAAAGATGTAAATTCTGGTACACGTGTTATGCACAATTTGAATAAATATTTTTATTTTATGCAGTTAGAAAGAAATATGCACATTTGAGTTACTAGTTAGACGTAAAGTTAGTAGTATTTCTGAACTCACTTACAAAACTATAACTTAATTTGAATTAATGGCATTGACTTTATATAGTTTGATCAATTATGGTTGCTTGCTTGACTGACTTATGTTTTTACGACATTTCATTCAAATCCCGTGCCTATATTTGATTTCACAATCATCTAGNGCTTGCTTGACTGACTTATGTTTTTACGACATTTCATTCAAATCCCGTGCCTATATTTGATTTCACAATCATCTACGTCAGATGAGAATGCATTCATTTCCCAGGAGAAATTAACCTTGAACATGCACGGAAGTTGAGATAGGTTCGACTCGAAGTAATTTTCATAACATACCGCGCCACCAGAACCGAAAGAGTTCTGCCGGTGGGAATTTACAGTTCTG
>NQII01009054.1:0-57929 GCA_002778355.1 Clitarchus hookeri
AGGGTGTTAGTGTGTGCGCCTCTAATAGGTGTTTACCTGCTGAGTAAGGGCACAAAGACTTACAACTCTTACTGGTTAGCCGTGGGAGCTGGACCAGAGCATGTAGAGCCCCTTGTGGAACGAGCAATGTGGAGAGAGGAATGGTAAGAAGCCCAGGGGCGTGGCTACATGTGAGAGACGTACGGGGTTGGGGGCGCGTTGGCCGCTGGAGATTGGAGGATCTGCGTGCGGTGGGTTGCATTGCTGCTCACTCAGGAGTAAGGAAGAAGGGACACATGGCACGGTGTGTCAAAACTGCATTGACTACAGCATTGCAGTATCCTTAGGGACCAGCAAGACACTAGATGTAGAGTTGGACATACAACACAATAAATGGAGTGCTCAGTTACTATTCAAAACAATAATCCTTTGACCTGTTTAGTGAATATACAAATATTCCTTTTCCCTCCCACCAGCAAGTGCACGACTATAGCAGGGACAGCGATGTGAGGGTGGGGGTGGAGTAGCAAGGTCACTGTCAGGCCGGTCTGCAAGCATGTGGCCGGGCAGGTGGATGAGCAGTTACATACAGCAGTAGCACAAGAGATGCGAGATGCACGTTGCCAGGTTTTTGCTGGAAATCTACTGCCAAACATGCGACCAGTTACAGACAAGGGAAGTTATACTGCAGAATTCCAGTGACGAATTGTGAAATATGAAGAAGAGCATGAGAAATGTGTCGCACTCAAGAATGCACCTGTTGCCTCGACAGCTCCCACTTGTTAACTGCCCAGGACATGCAGGCAAGCAGCAACATGCTTTACTGGGAAGTGAAACTGCCTAATTCTCAAATATAACACCTACCCAATTTATAAAAAAAAATGGGGACACATTTAGAGCCGATACAGTACACAAATGCCAAGCTAGAAACCTAATACTGGCCAAATGTATGGCTGAGACATGATGGGTACAAACAGCTTGGTAAAATCCTTTAATTTGACTGCAATGTGCAGGTCATCATCCACTGCAATCAACATAATCCCACCCAACACTCCACTGGCATTAACTTACCTTTCTCTTCTTCTTTGCGCCGCTTCTGCTCAGCTGCAAGCAATGCTTCTTCTGCCCTATCCTGGAAAAAAATCAATCATGGCTAATCAGACAATTCAGATAGTATTTTTTTTCACATGAAAAGCTGATATTTGCTTATGACAGCAAATGAAAATTATATAAAGCAACACTGATTCACACATACAATTAAAACTACAGTCTTATCAAAAACGTAATAACCAGGAAATGTAGATATTTACAAACAGGTAAAATTCCCTCTAGTACAGTAAAATCTCATTATAAGATACAGTAAAACCTCGTTGATCCGGATGTTTTTAATTTAATGTTCACATAAATAATATATAATATGAAGTGGATTGACTCACCAGCTATAAATAGCTTTGACTTGACCTTGAATCCCTACCCATCACNTATAATATGAAGTGGATTGACTCACCAGCTATAAATAGCTTTGACTTGACCTTGAATCCCTACCCATCACTTCCCATCCCTCAATCTACTCAGTTTTCCTACTGTTTTCAAACAGCACTTGTCATTTTGTTTATTGTGTGTGGTTCAACCGGATATTGTTTTTGTTTTTTATCAAAGTGTTTGGAAGTATATTGTAGTGTACGTACAAGTTTAAAATGGCATCAAAGCGAAAAAAGGTTGTGGTTTCAATGGATAAAAAGTTAGACGCTATTAATAAAAGTGATAAAGGGGAAGCATTGGAAAAAATAGCTGCTGAATTAGGAGTTGGAACTTCAACAGTGTCTGGCTGGAAGAAGCAAAGAAAAGAAATTAAAGANAAAAAATAGCTGCTGAATTAGGAGTTGGAACTTCAACAGTGTCTGGCTGGAAGAAGCAAAGAAAAGAAATTAAAGATTTTTGTTGTAAAATTATATGTAAAAACTGTTTGAAAGGCAGAGGAACAGCAAAAAAAAAGCAAAAAATGAAGCATTAGACGACGCACTATTCATATGGTACAGTGCTCAGCGAGAACGTGGTTTGCNAAAAGCAAAAAATGAAGCATTAGACGACGCACTATTCATATGGTACAGTGCTCAGCGAGAACGTGGTTTGCCTATATCTGGACAGATCTTTACCCAAAAACCTTTGAGCTTAAACAAAAAGTTACCGAATCCTGACCTAGAATTCACTACTAGCCAGGGGGCCAGGGGTGGCTAGAGCGTTTTAAAAACCAACACGGTATTCACCAACTTACTCTGAGTGGAGAGAGCTTGTCTAGTGATGTTGCTGCTGCTGAAAAATTTAAAAAGAACTTCGAACAATTTGTTTTATCTGAANGGAGAGAGCTTGTCTAGTGATGTTGCTGCTGCTGAAAAATTTAAAAAGAACTTCGAACAATTTGTTTTATCTGAACAATTGACACCCGATCAAGTTTATAATGCTGACAAAACTGGTCTTTTTTACCGGATGCTTCCGAGCAAAACGTTAGCATCAAAGCTTGAAGATTCGGCTAAGGGCTACAAGAAAAGCAAAGATAGACTAACTGCTATGGCTTGTCGCAATGCATCAGAGAAACACAAATTTCCTCTTGTCATTGTAGGGAAATCTAAGAACTCCAGAGCGCTAAAAAATGTGAACCACAATATGTTGCCAGTGGTTTACTGACCACAAAAAAGTGCGTGGATGGACAGTTTCTTGATTAAGAATTGGTTTTTTAATAACTTTGTTCCTGAAGTTCAAAAATTCCTGAAAGAAAATAGTTTACCAGAAAAAGCTATTTTACTGATCGACAATGCTCAGTCTCATCCGGGAGAACAAGAACTCGTGAGTGGAGGAATTAAAGTGAAATTTCTTCCACCAAACGTAACCCCACTGCTGCAGTCTATGGACCAGGGAGTTCTTGAAAACATCAAAAGAGTTTACTGAAAAGAACTGCTTGGTAAAATAATTGAAGAGAAAGGGGGAAAAAAGTGTGATTGATTTGTTGAAATCAATCAATATCAAAGACGTTATTTACATGGTTGCTGACGCTTGNTAAGAGAAAGGGGGAAAAAATTGTGATTGATTTGTTGAAATCAATCAATATCAAAGACGTTATTTACATGGTTGCTGACGCTTGGGATTGCATCACAAAAAGCTCTTTGAAAAAGTCATGGAAAAAACTGTGGCCAGCTATTCGTGCTACAAACAAAATGGCAAGCAATGATTTTGTGCAAGTGGCTGCAGACGACCTTCTGCAAATGTTAAGAACAATAAGTGGGTGCTCAGATGTTGATATGGAAGACGTCACTGAGTGGCTGAAAGACGACAATGACGGTGGGTACGGCATTATGACGGAAGAAGAAATTGTAGCGGCATGCACATCTACAGCAGACAGTGAGGAAGAAGATGGCGTGGATGAGGAGGGAGCGATCACACTGCAACAGCGGACGACACATGCAGATGCTGCAGACCAGCTGACAAACATCATGGCGTACTTGGAGCGTCAGCCCGACACCACTCCAGCTGAACTATTAATGATAGCATTTGCGTGACCGTGCTTCATTCAAATGCCACACGTGCTTGAAACAGAAGACAGTGGACAAATTCTTTGTTAAAAAATGATGTGAAAAATTATTTTTATATTTTTTAAATGTCTTTTAAACAATTCTATGTAATTTTGTTACAAAACATAGTTTTTTATCGTAATAAATGGTAAGTCTGCTTATTTAAGGATTTGTTTTGCTGATTATCCGGATTTTCGATTTTCCGGATTGCCTTTGGTCCCAGTTAGTCCGGATAAACGAGGGTTTACTGTACTTCACTTTAATGTACATATTTCAAATTCTTGGCAGATGTGGTATCATTAAATTCCTGTTCAGTATAAATTATTTACCAGTGTTACTATACCAGAGAAAACTCTCTGACCAGCAGGACCATACGTCACAATCCCCATATGTGAAAATCCAGGAGCGACCTCGCTGGGAATCAAACCCAGTTTACCTAGATTGGAAGACAATAGTCTGATCACTACAACACCACAGCCTCACACAGGCAATGGGAAAAATTGGTAAATTCTGCTCTTTTCCAGTAATCAATTAAAGTATTTTGAAATAACAAATTATTTTAGAATTTTACTTTTCTGCAAATAACAGCATATTCAGTCATTACGAAACATGGAAGGGAAACAAGTTAATGGGAAATGTGTGAGAGAGAGAGAGAGAGAGAGTGAGAGAGAGGGAGAGAGGGAGAGGGAGAGGGAGGGNAGAGAGAGGGGGAGAGAGAGAGAGAGGGAGGGAGAGAGAGAGAGGGAGGGAGAGAGAGAAATAAAGTAGCGATGTCAAATTTGATTCTTTGATAACACCAATTCTGTGCACTACAATAAACATGAGAACAGTATGTCTGATTACCTTGATTCTAAACACTCATCAACAAATGCAGCTAGCTTCAACCATAACTAGAGAGAGGCACATGTTTTTGGCAAGGCGTGAAATTGTGAAATTTGCTTTAATTGTGTGAAATCGAGAAATAATCAAACACTTGTGAAAAAATGGAATAATTAAGCAAGAATGACATTGAAACAAAAAAGCATACTTGCTTTGAGCGATCAGTTGCGTTAGTTTGTGATGAATGAATTTTTTATAGTGATCGCATAATCGATCGCTAGTCATAACAACTTTCAATAGTAATGAATTAGATGTTAAAACAGCTTCAAATGGCATTTGTTTAGGTTATCTGAAAAAGCGTTGATTTATTGAAGAAACTAAAGTTTTTTTTTGTGCAGTGTAAGTTACAATAGGAGAATTTAACATGTTTATAACATTTAACATCGCAGTGTGCAAGTATTACAATAAAATATAATGAAAATATATATATCTTAAACAAACAAATGGCAACAGCACCACACAGAAGCATGAACAATATTGGTCGTGAGCAATTAAATGTTTTCCTAACTTCAATAGCTCGGGAAAGAAAAAAAAAGTATGTTATTTCAACCAAACTAACTTATATGGTGGGAGATGTGAATAAATACCATCAAGTTATTTATTGGAATCTTTCTTTATGTTTGTATAACATGAAAATTATGTGCTATCTGTAGCAATCTTGTTTGAAGTGATATTATTATGTTTTTGCCTTCATCAAATATTTTAGAAAAGTTATTTTGTGGTATTAGAATCGAGGTGGAATGGAGTTACAGGTTTTGAAATTAGAATAAAGAATTGGAATTAATAACATTTTATATTTAAACATCTCTAAGTAAAAGCAAAATCATTCATTATAATTCTAGACACACTATGTGATAATTGCAAGCTAATCTTACAATGAACTGTTATTGAAACAGAAAATATTTTTTAGTGATAGTGCATTTGCACAAATCTGTCGTAGATTAGTGATATGGATTTTACAAAATTCAATAGGCAGTCATGCTTCAACCATTACACACACGCTTGTAAGAAAGGAAATGTTAACTTTACCCTCTTTCTCCCAAGCTTGCGCTCTTTACGTAACTCCTTCTCCTCGTCCGTGGTTCCCTTGTCGCGCTGGCTTTTCTCCTTCCCCTTTGAACTTCTCTCCTTCTTGTCCAGCTTCTCGCTGCCGCCGCTTGTCGACAGCGGCTCCAGCTTGCGCTCTTCAAGCTTCGAGCTCTGCGGATACAAAGGGGCAAGGCATGCGTAACAACCGCAGAGCGTGGCACGGCCACGCTCGCCACAGGCACCAGGCCACTCCTTCCAACACCTCCTGCAGGGCTGCCAACCTCTCTCACACACACCTACACCTTGCTCATATTGTTGCAACCCAGTAGGAAACAATGCATCATTAGTAAGCCAAGACTTATGAATATGTAATACGTTTATGTACAACTAAATACTACCAATTACATTGTTACTAAAAAAAAGTTTATCCATGATATAATTAACAAAACAGTGACAAGTTATCTCTTTTAACAATATTTACAACAGCACATTATGACCAAACAGTTCTGAGGGCAAGGTAACAAATCTTTTCTATATATTTGAAAATACCTTATTCTCACCCTTCACTTCATTATATATCAGAAACAAAAAGGCACGCATCTGTAAAAAACAATAACACTAAGTATAATCAATCTAAATAAAAACAGATTTGTGTTGCAGAGATACAAAATCTACACAATAAGGTAGACAAACTCAGAATTATACGTTAAAGCACTTTCACCATTATTATATATATTCCAGACTTTACATAACACTCAAATATTTGTTTCGCAAAATTAGTTCCAACAAAAAAGGAGCTCATAACCCTTTTTACAAGTCCTCAGAGTTATATTTCAGAGCTAACCTCTATTTTAGATGACACTAACCCACTGCAGTTGAACTATGAAAAGACAGTAAGAAATATTGGTTACATTTGGAATTACATGTTACAGGACAATCTCAAACCTAATTGGTACTGTGAAAAATACAATAATTAAATTGTTTCGACAGATGGGAAATCTGACATATCACACTTGCAAGCATGCATGTGCACACACATCCGCACAAACACGAATACATATATATGTATATATGTAAGTCCACAGTTACAATTGTAAGTTTTTTCACCCAAACATACACAGCCATATTCAACAACCAGTTTCAGGAACATTTCTGTATTTAAGCGTCACTAGCTTCACTTTTAGTACAAACACGCAAACAATATCCTGTCACTTTAAAAAGTAATAATTCAGTCACCAAATAGTGTACAAAGAAAAACCATTAAATCAGCAAAAATAAACTCAAAAATCATAGAACCACCAACACAAAATCCAGTGCTGCGTGTTGTAAAAGAGGGAGCAGCCAGTCCCCAAGACCAAATGAAGACAGGAAGGATAAATTACGGTGAACGAGACTGAACCTAAAATTATCATAAGCTGTATGCCTACAAGAAGTTAACAAAAATTCAGAAATTCAAATGGAATTCACGGTTTGTTTTGAAAAAGATATCCTAGGTGTGCAATCGAGCATTTTGAAATAAAACGGAAAATGTATTATCAACAGAAACTGCAACTCTGTTTTACACTAACTTTCCCCCAACATAATTCCTAAGCTATATTGAGTTGAGATTTAATTTCTAAACAAAAATTCCACAAAGCATGCTGAACCAGGAGATATATGAGAAAAGAGCAGTCATCTATGTGTACGAACTTAGGCGAAGAAGCACAGAGGAGGAAATATGACTGGCACATGGAGTATTTGTGCAGACAAGTCACGAACTGTAAGATGCAGCAAAACAGGCTGGTCAGAGAACCTCAACCAGAACAAACGCCAAGCGAGGGAGAGAGGAGCAGTGCGTAGTGGCAAAGAGGCAGACAATGAACTGCTGATCTGTGTTGAGGGAGGGGGACCAAGCTCCAGAGGTAAGGGATATGCACAGGTGATTGTGCAATACAAAAGATGAAAATGACACGGTGTTGGACCAAAGTTCTGGACAGAACATACACAGCACACATACATGCTAAGACACAACAATAATGGCATCACTTATACATTTAAAAATACTCTCTTTTTTAATCCAGATTAAATATTTCAGTTTAATTTTGGAAAATTTACAGGACCACATATATGTAAATTTTAGGTACAAGTGAGTGGCGGGAAATTTCTAAGTCCTCATTTTACAGCATACAAGTCATGCTATTATGATTCCTTTGAGAAAGTGTTTTGAGTGTTTCACATCACAAGCATATTACTGTACAATAAAACATTCTGTGTTGACTTTTCACCACAGTTAGTTTGCAAGGTCACAAACCTTCTTGAGGGAGCAGATAGTTCCAATGCGGAGGCTGGCCAACATTGCAGCATTCCACACAGCCTGCAAGAAAACCGATTCAACAGTTCATGGGTACGATAGATGCACTGTCAGGAAGGGACACGGCCAACCTCAGCAAATGGCTGCCAGGTAGACTTCACTCCTGAACAACATGCAGCGGAGGTGAACTGCAAATTTTCCCAACAGCTCAAAAACTAACTTTAGACCTCTAATGGCACAAAGGCTGACACAGTGCTCAAGGAAACAAAGGCTTACTAATGAACAAAGGGTTAAGTGGCAATCACCTGCCAAAGAGAACGTACACAGTGAAAGGTCAGGCGTACAGTAAAATTTTAATACAAAGAAGTAAAGAGCACAGAGGGATCACAAAATTTATATGGAATAAGTATTTAATAATTTCACTTGTGCCTTCGTAGTGAAATTGCACAGTAACATTCTCTTACCAATATGCATTTTCCTTGACAAATGATGGGAAAACACATCTTCAGACATCATGTGACCAGATACAGTTCAGTTACGAGCTTTGGTTGTGCATCCATTGCAGGTTGGGGATGGATAAGTGCACATTAGATAGATGTGTCAAATACGATTGCAGATTATGGTACGAACGGCAGGCAACTTGAGCTCAAATACGCAGAACATCTTGGTTCCTTCAAAGTGGGTGTTTCATTCATTATGTCTTTTACTTCTGGCAAGACNAGCTCAAATACGCAGAACATCTTGGTTCCTTCAAAGTGGGTGTTTCATTCATTATGTCTTTTACTTCTGGCAAGACTTTCCTAATCTACAAATTCCAAATTGTTCAAGAATGGTTCGCAAGGCAGGACCAAATGAGAGCTTTTGCATTAGTCAACTTGCAGTGCAGACTCAAATCCAAATGAGAGGAAGTTTGGTTTGGAACGGAAGAAAAGAGGGGAGGAGGAAGTACAGCAACAAACAGGTCTGTAACTGCAGCCAGCAACCTGAGATGTCCTGAATGAACTGTGGAGGACCACTGCAAAAGCGACACAAGTGTAGAATGAAAGCTACTGTTACTTCTACTGCAAAAACAAAGGCCCTTTTCAGGGCCACAAATACATTTGTAAATATTTCATTAATCACAGAACAAATAATTTACTTTTAATACTGGTCATCAACATAATTGAACACTACCTTACAAGAAAAACTCTGAAAGCCATGATTTTAAGCTAACTTATTCAGCACCTGCCACGTTTCTAATGGATGTGCCACATAAGTTATTAATACATACCGTAAAAATACAAAAATAAATCAACTCTGAATACAAAATGACGTGACGCAAACTGGCGTATATGTTTTTACGACTCTGCCTCATCTACATGTGATGTCACGTCACCCCGAGTGGGGTTTGAACCCACGACAGCTAGCTTCCAGAGCCAACCAGCACACCCCTAGGCAAGGGGCACCCAAGAACACAGAAGCCAAAGCCGTCCTATACCATTATGTGACGTCACCTGCCATGTAATCACCCCCGCGTCCGACAGAAGTGGGCAACAAAACCCAACACTTCCCCTAAGGGGGCGGCAGAGATGCAACCTGCACACAAAGAAAACCGCCACTTCCAGCCTCCCCCAAGAGAATGCGACCAGCACTAAGGGAGGAACTCACGTCGGCCAACTATATACATCAGCGCGCAGCCACAGAACGTCAGTTGAATACTCTGCAGCTCGCTTCGTGTGCTGCAGCGCTCTGCCTACTGCTTTCCTCATGAGAGACACACCACCTTTCAAAAGTATTCTAGACCAGAATCCAGTGACCCCCGAAGAAGTCTTCTCCCCGTTACACTCACTGCCACTTTGGCAGTGACCCCAAGTCCCTTCAGGACAAACAAATGTAGGTTAGTTAGGGTCAGTTATTGTCAGAGGTACTTAGCTCCATCTGCTCTTGATTAGTTTTGCCCCAGGTCCCCTTCACCTGGTTAACGTAGTTTATTTCTGCCGGTTGCAGTACTATTGATAGCTAGGCGATACTACGGGCCACAGTGTCCATTCCTCTGGGGAATAAACACGTGTTCCTACCTAACCCCGTGTCCTTATTCTAGGGTGATTGTGACTAAATACCTCGTAGAAACCAAACCCACAATGGAGGAGCAGGAGACCACGTCTTGATATCAATATTGCCAAAACTAGTGTAGGACTGCAGACTACCCTAAATAGGGTGCACGTACGTCTCCAAACATCACACAGTCGATGGCCACCCATACCTTGAACCAGGTACTCCGGTACTTGTAACATTGTAAGGTAGAGCCCTTAATCACTAGGAACACATGCGACGAAGAGGCTAGACATCCAGATAAGCTAACCCACTCCATCCACCGCGTTGAACTTCGTCGGTTGGAATGACAGGACTGATTCTAGTTGGCCTGACCTCTTCTGGTTACACTTTAGCCAGCGAACTCGTAGCCCACTCCTCCTTCATGTGGCAGACCTTAGTACCTTTCCGTATGCCCTTCACCAATAGAAGTGGTGCAAGGGGGAGAGCTAAGAAGACAGCTACTACCTCCACTCTGCAATCCATTGCCGTCTGCCCTCAGCAGCTCCTCCCTACAGGACCGAGCTCAAGCCGCCTACCGACTGTCAAGGCCTCACCTTCCAGTTCCCCCGCTCCCCAATGGCTGGCACAGGTCGCGCGAGATCTTCACTCGTAGTGCAGTTCATCTACGACTGGGACTACCAGTACCCTTGGGTATTGCATGCCCATACTTCCGGCATACGACACCTAGCAACCAGACACTGGAACCACCACAACCGCCCTACGACGGGGCCCTCGTTCCAGCCAACAAACGCAGAGCCAAGATCTACCCCGGGTGAAGCCCTCTGCATGTAACAGAGTGCCCTTGTCAAAGCCTACTGTGCGTATGGCCATCCTTGCCACACCCAACTTTGTGCCGAGCTGAAGGGCTACACGCCCCACCTTATACCGCGGAATTGTCACAACCAAACGACTGATCATCCAAACTTCCCCTCAGTGAGCGTAGCCAGTGTGTCTGTCCGGCACCAAAAAAAACCTTTATAATTTCACGTTATTTTATTTACTAAAACACTGTCAAGTTAGTTTATTGTTATGGTAGTGGTGCTGCTGTGCACTGAACTTTTACATTAATCACATGATATTGGCATTTTGTTATGCTTTTCTTTGATATACTGTAAAACACAATTTTCTATTTCTTGAAATCTTCCTTTCATCGGACCTATGAGGGCTTTCGTGAATAATTAAAATTTTTTCAGACGAGATAAATTGGCTTTCCAGTTCCATATGTTTGCCTCGCTAACACCATACTTCCGCGCGGCGTCACAGTTGTTTGCTTGGCGTAATTTGCAACAATTTAAAATTTCACACGGAAGCTACGTAGCAATACAACATTAATTTTGCGATACTGCCTCACTTTTCTACAGAATCCATTTTACTTTACAAAATTTCTTTCCCTTAAAAATTGCATCAACACACTACAAAACGTGCAAGAGCGACTCATTCCGAGACTAGTAATAAACACTTTGTGCGCCTGCACTGCAATACTGCCTAGATCGGCAGAGATACCATGGCAGCAGTGACAATGACAGCTGACCGGTCACGCCATTTCAAAAACATTGACACATTGTCGAGTGACGATTTTAAGTCTGCGATTATAATTAGACCCTAGCATTTTGAGTTGTCAGATTTCGAAAAAACTATAGAATTATTATCCGGTTGTTACGATATTATGTACAAACTTGCTGTGGTTAATGTGCATGTTTGAGCAGGATAAGAAACATTGTACATTACACCTCTTCCACAAAACTCTATGCAGGTGTGATGGAACAGGCCATCAAATTTCTACAANAAGAAACATTGTACATTACACCTCTTCCACAAAACTCTATGCAGGTGTGATGGAACAGGCCATCAAATTTCTACAACATTTGATGGTTATTGTTCACACAAGAGTTGAAAAATTGTACTAATATTAAATACATCATATATGCTTGAACACATACACCATACTACCAATACAATTAACTAATGCATGATGCGTATAAAGACTATTTTTTTTTTGCTGCAACTACGCATTATCAAGTTCACGCCACATGCCTACAAGTGATGCAACTCTGAAAGGAAGCAACCCAAGCCAACATTACATCTGCTATAATAAGGTGGATGCCTGGAGACCGTAATACACCAGAAGGAAGAATATATTAAATGTCCCCGCCTTAAATAAAACCCAGTGAAATGACTGGGTGCCAGAGAAACTGCGCCTGAGCTCATGCAGCCGACTCAATCCCGCATAGCAGGGAAGCCTGCTTCCCTGCCACCCCGAGAGATTGTAGCACAGTTCGGCTCCGTCTACAGAGAGAGGAGCTAATCCCGCCACCCCCAAGCGCAGGTGAATATATGTCCCTGCACCACCACAGAAGGGCAGTTCACATCAGCAGCTCGCCTTTGCACAAGTCATGCCAAGGCTCTCTGTTCTGTTTGCTCTCTACCGCTCTCCTCATGAGAGACCAACAGTTGATCTTCAGCTACCAATGTCGGATTTCTTTCTGCATGCGCTGCAGCCCCAGAAGTCTCGCCATCCCCCACTTAACACTTGACATTGCCGTCAAGACCCACACCCCATACTTCCTCTTAAGTCCCTTCAGGACACGACACTCATTTAGCTTCAGTTAAGGTTTAGTTATTATCACGGCTACCTAGTTGTTGCTCTGTGCTCTTTTGCTTGCCCTTCAGGCCAGACTCTTCAAGCTGAAAGGCACCTTCACCTGTCTTTGATTACCTTCCGAGAGTTAATTTGTGCTTGATATTAGATGGAGAGTACAAGTCACAGTGTCTTATTCTGGAAAGAATAAAACACGTTTCCAGTTTAACTGCCTTCTGCACATTCTTGAGTGAACTGAGATTAGTCATCCGCTGTAAGCGTCACCCCACAAAGGAAAGGCAGGGAACCGCGGATTACTACTGATTTTGCCGATCTTGGGGTAGGACTGTGGCCTGTCCTCTAAAAAGGACTATGTAAGTCACAAAAGACAACCTATTAGAGGGCCACCCATACTGTGGACCAGGCACGTAAAGGTACCTGGTGTGCACANGTAAGTCACAAAAGACAACCTATTAGAGGGCCACCCATACTGTGGACCAGGCACGTAAAGGTACCTGGTGTGCACGTACAGTAGAGCCACAACAATTAGCAAGAGACACGACGAAGAGGCTAGATTACCCTTGTCAGCTAACCTACTACCTCCACAGCACCAGGACCTGCAAGGAAGGATTTACCCTTTCCAAATCACACTTTAGCTAAGGTTATTGTTGCCTGCCACCCTGTTGCGGACATGNTGCAAGGAAGGATTTACCCTTTCCAAATCACACTTTAGCTAAGGTTATTGTTGCCTGCCACCCTGTTGCGGACATGATCCGTAGAACCTAATTACTTGGTAAATGCAGTTCACCCACAGTAGGGGTAGTTAAGTGGAGCGATCGGAAGGCTGCTACCATCCTCACTGGTAAGCAAGTGTTGATTGAACGACCTGACCTAGCCTTCAGCTACCTCACCTCTGCCAACTGTTGAGGCCTCACCTCGCAGTTACCCCTGGTCATCTGTTTGGACCNCTAGCCTTCAGCTACCTCACCTCTGCCAACTGTTGAGGCCTCACCTCGCAGTTACCCCTGGTCATCTGTTTGGACCCCTGGTGAAGCTCCCCGGGGCTGTACACCCAGTCATCGAGATCCTCCGCCTAAGCCTACCCTTAGACCTAGGCGTCAAGCGCATTGACGACCTAGACGCAGATCCACCAATCAGCACCAGTTGGCAGACAGCCTGCCAGTCGCAACATAGCACNAGCGCATTGACGACCTAGACGCAGATCCACCAATCAGCACCAGTTGGCAGACAGCCTGCCAGTCGCAACATAGCACGTCTCCCTGCCGAGCCGTACAGCAGCCGCCGTCGCCAGCACCCTGCTGGGCCAGTAGGCCCAACGTCGACAAGCACCCATCGACCGGCTGTCGGAGGTAAGTCAACGGCTCCGCCAACACCCAGCAATCGCAAACCAGCTCTAGCACAGATCGACTTCGTGCCAAGGTGGCCTACCCGCCCGACGCTTTATAAAGGCATCATAAAGGCTACGCACCCCGTCGCATTAGTTTCTGTAAACCCCTTTTACCTGTGCGCCTGATCTAGCACAAACTAAAAACACCTTCTATTGAAGCGTTGACATGTTCCTGTCCCTTAACCCTCATGCATCATAAATAAAATTGGCAGGCAAGCAAGTTTATATTTTACGTAAGCTGACAAATTATATAATTTTTTCATGGTACACATGACTGTAGCTGAAGGTAAGACACAACCGGCAGCTGAAGAGGATTACATGATTGCAGTAATAAGAAATGCAAACAACTAATGGCAAGACCACTAAACAACATTACATGACAAGAGATATGAAACACCACCTGAAATAACAATTTTCTTAATGAGAAAAAACTGCAAGTTTTAAACACCCACAACACTATGGCTGGAATTCATAGTCAAAGACTTATTCGGCAAAAAAGTCATACTTCATAAAGTAATGCTTCTTCGTTAAGCATTACTTATTTGAGCAATGAACTCATAAACAGTTTCTTGACAAAGTAATACTTGTTCGAGGCAAGCTTCACTACAGGAAGTAGCCAAATAAGTATCTTTATAATATCAGTACCAACATAACCTAGATAACATTGCCATTTTATTTACAACAGTCACCCAGACAAAAATTTTTTTTAGGTTGGTTTGTTATCTTTTAATTTTTCACTGATATTTTGAATAATTTTAATTTGTTTTCTTAGATATTTAGGCAATATTTTTTCGGAAGTCTGTTATCCATGGCAGAAAAAAAAATCCATGACTTGCACACTTGACGAATATATAAATGATGTGTATGTTGTTTTAATAACATCTCAGTTAATTTAAAACCTACAACACCTTGTAATCATAAAATTCTGGGCATTTCCATTCAGTGTCAATAACGACACTATTGAACATAAAAGTGCTTGCTCACATATCATGCTATCGTGCGGCCAACTTAACCTCTGTTTTATAACTCTATTGCAAACATATTCTATCATAACCTACAAGTTTTTGTGATATAAACGATACAGTGATCCTGTTTTGGGTACTCAAATCTATGTTGTGATTTCTTAGTTACCATTTTGTCAGAAAGAAAGCCAAAATATTACCAAAATATTTTTTAGGTACAAAAAATCAACTCGTTTCAGTGAATGACTATTTTGCCATAATAATAATTAAATAGTACATAGATTTTAGTGAATTTTAATTTGCGATTGTTTATATTTAAAAACGAAAGGCTGCTTTCGTGTCGCATCTGAACACGAGACTTTTTATCAAAAAGCTTCAGGTTGTTTGTTATAGACTTGAAACTGCAATTATATTACAAATAAGAAACATATTCAAAATTATTTTATGCTCATGCTTATGAGTCGTAAGGTGCTTCATATACAAACGGTTCAAAATCATTGTAGTAACCAAAATCCATGGTACACCAAAGTTAAGTGAAGAGGTTATGTTTTCACATCAAATTGTGTACAATTATAATTTTCCCATTTGTCTCATGTAATTACATAAATTATATTCTTGTTTCTGACAAATATTGGAAGGAAATAACATTTGGAATTATAATGTGAATAACCTAGATGTAATATAAATATTCAGTGCTTAAGTTCACAACGAAGCAGACCTGATGAAGTACTACTTTTATATGTGAATAAGCAATGCTTGAATGATTATGAATACTTCTGAAATAAGTAAAACTTATTTTGAGACTTACTTGAAGTATTTATTGCTTCATGAAGTATTACTTCAAAGTATCTAAATAAGCAATACTTATATCTGGCACTATGAACTGAAAATCATACTTAAGCATGAGTATCAGTAATTCTTGTTTCAAGTATTGCTCATATGCTCACTATGAATTACACCCTCAAAAAAATCTTAAACTACAAAATATCATCATATAGTAAACAACAAACAGCAGGTTGTCAATTGCAGTGAAGTTGGCACAGCAACCAGCAGTGTTGATTGTTGATCCTCATGAGCAGTCTTCCCTTCTCTTCACTTTTGTCTTCTCTACCAACATGTACCACTATATTATTTGGCCATACAATCATAGTACCTCGACAAGGAGGAAATAGAAGGATGTGCATCATGCATTCTCCATCACATTTAGTGTTACACTGCAATGAAGAACTTACGAGTCTTGCAGCCGTAGCTGATTCAGACATTAAAAGAAATGACCAACCTCAAAAATAATTAATAATCAAGAAATAACTTCCTGCACATATCAAGAACAATTCGTCAGATTTACGCTTGGTCCTGCTTTGCTACTTTACAATGAATTTCATGCCAAGATACCTGCATTAATATTTCCAGTTTTCTGATGTTATCAACAGGATGTGTCCGCATGGGCACACAATATGACCAATTTAACCCCTGCAAACTACTCCAATGTTGCACTTGTTCAAAATGGAGACTGTCAACTAGATAATAGTACGATTTTTACAGATAAATGTGGAAACAGGGACTCATTTATGACAATAAAATCATGAGGTGTAAACACATGCCCATATCACTAGCTCAGTGCCCCAGCTAGTTGGTAACACACATAACGTTACATACAAACTAATAATACCAATTGTAGTTTTGTCACAGACACGACCGATTTTTCATGTTTAAGCAATGAGAGCATTATCTTTGCAGATCCCAGCTGTTCTATCCTCCTATGCAGAAAATTCATAGCTAAAAAATTACTGTAAGTATTCTGATACAGATTTAATAAACTTAAGAGTACTAGGTGCGTTAAAAAAAAAGTGACTTTTCAAAGTTTGTGGGCTACGTACATTCGATTATTGATAGTTTTTTTGTTGGTTCACATGTCCCCAACTTATGTTGACATTATCAGCCATTTTGCATTTTAGTTTGTTTTTGACAGATATAAAGGTTAGACGTGTTTTGGTGTGCTTGGCAATATTTTGCTATAAAAAAAATGGATCAAAGAATCTGTATTAAATTTTGTGTGAAAAATAGAATTAAGTGCTCCGACGCACTTAAAATGTTGACTGTGGCATTTGGCGAGTCTACTTTGAGCAAAAAAAATGTTTATAAGTGGTACAAGCTCTTCACAGAAGGCCGAGAAGATGTTAATGACNAAATGTTTATAAGTGGTACAAGCTGTTCACAGAAGGCCAAGAAGACGTTAATGATGATGCCCACCCTGGACGCCCCAGCACGCCAACAACCGCTGAAAACATTGAAGCAGTGAAGAAAATTGTTATGGAGAATAGTCGAATCACTATTAGAGAAGTTGCTGAGTATGTCGGCATATCAGTTGGCTCATGCCATGCAATTTTTTCAGATGTTTTGGGCATGAAACGTGAGGCAACGAAGTTTGGTCCAAAATTGTTAAATTTGGATCAACAGCACCGTCGCATGAGCGTCGCTCAGGAGCTGTTGAATGACGTCAACGACGATCCAGATTTGCTCAAAAGGGTCATAACTGGTGACGAAACATGGGTTAATGGTTATGACGTCGAAACAAAAGCCCAATCATCCCAATAGAAGCAGCGAGAAGAGCCAAGCCCTAAAAAAGTACGCCAAGTTCGGTTAAATGTGAAGGTTTTGCTCATTGCTTTTTGTGATCACAATGGCGTGGTTCATAGTGAGTTCTTGCCAAAAGGTCNTAAACACATGCCCATATCACTAGCTCAGTGCCCCAGCTAGTTGGTAACACACATAACGTTACATACAAACTAATAATACCAATTGTAGTTTTGTCACAGACACGACCAATTTTTCATGTTTAAGCAATGAGAGCATTATCTTTGCAGATCACAGCTGTTCTATCCTCCTATGCAGAAAATTCATAGCTAAAAAATTACTGTAAGTATTCTGATACAGATTTAATAAACTTAAGAGTACTAGGTGCGTTAAAAAAAAAAGGTGACTTTTCAAAGTTTGTGGGCTACGTACATTCGATTATTGATAGTTTTTTTGTTGGTTCACATGTCCCCAACTTATGTTGACATTATCAGCCATTTTGCATTTTAGTTTGTTTTTGACAGATATAAAGGTTAGACGTGTTTTGGTGTGCTTGGCAATGTTTTGCTATAAAAAAAATGGATCAAAGAATCTGTATTAAATTTTGTGTGAAAAATAGAATTAAGTGCTCCGACGCACTTAAAATGTTAACTGTGGCATTTGGCGAGTCTACTTTGAGCAAAAAAAATGTTTATAAGTGGTACAAGCTGTTCACAGAAGGCCAAGAAGACGTTAATGATGATGCCCACCCTGGACGCCCCAGCACGTCAACAATCGCTGAAAACATTGAAGCAGTGAAGAAAATTGTTATGGAGAATAGTCGAATCACTATTAGAGAAGTTGCTGAGTATGTCGGCATATCAGTTGGCTCATGCCATGCAATTTTTTCGGATGTTTTGGGCATGAAACGTGAGGCAACGAAGTTTGGTCCAAAATTGCTAAATTTGGATCAACAGCACCGTCGCATGAGCGTCGCTCAGGAGCTGTTGAATGACGTCAACGGCGATCCAGATTTGCTCAAAAGGGTCATAACTGGTGACGAAACATGGGTTAATGGTTATGACGTCGAAACCAAAGCCCAATCATCCCAATAGAAGCAGCGAGAAGAGCCAAGCCCGAAAAAAGTACGCCAAGTTCGATTAAATGTGAAGGTTTTGCTCATTGCTTTTTGTGATCACAATGGCGTGGTTCATAGTGAGTTCTTGCCAAAAGGTCATACGGTCAATAAGGAATATTACCTTGAAGTTATGCGCCGTTTGCGTGAAGCAATACAAAGAAAACGCCCAGATTTGTGGCAAAACAATTCATGACTTTTGCATCACGATAATGCACCTGCTCACACTTAGTTGCTTGTTCGTGATTTTTTGGCCAAAAACAACACCGTAATCATGCCTCAGCCACCGTATTCACCGGACTTGGCCCCCTGCGACTTTTTCCTGTTCCCAAAACTGAAGAGACCCATGAAAGGACGGAGGTTTGCCACGATTGAGGAGATAAAGACCGCATCGCTGGGAGAGCTCAAGACCATACCAAAAAGCGCATATCAGAAGTGCTTCCAGGATTGGAAAAAGCGCTGGCACAAGTGTATTATATCTGAGGGGGATTACTTTGAAGTGGACAAAATAAATATTGATGAATAAATAAATATTTATCGAGAAAAATAAAGTCACTTTTTTGTTTTTAACAAACATCGTATACTTGCAGTGATAAAACATAGGATAACTTTGATTACAAAACGACAGAATTACCACCAAACATTGACAATGTGAAAAACTGTGAAAAAAAATAAACATTGAGATACACCATTTTAAAGAGGAAGGCAATACAGTTTCACCAAACTGTCTAGTCAACAACTNAAAAAAATAAACATTGAGATACACCATTTTAAAGAGGAAGGCAATACAGTTTCACCAAACTGTCTAGTCAACAACTAATAACTAACGGTGTCTCTTTATCAACATAATTATGGTAAATACACAGTTTGTCTAATACCATATACAATTATGTATAACAACTGCAATAACAAAAGCAAGGCAGCATATGTCGCAAGTGATACTGCACTAATAGAGGACACGACACACCTCTAAAACACAGTTTACACATTTTTATTGCTATGCGCTTTTCTCTGTATCAAGGAGAACAGGTAAACATTTCTGGAACAAGCACTGTCACCACACTACATGTCTGTGTTGCACAATACTACATTTACACTAACTAGCATATTTAATGTCGCAAACAGGGTATATTTATAATAAGCCAGGATACCAGCGAAATTACACATTTGTGCCCTTGACACATATACACCAAACATTTATTTTCTCCTAATGGTACGAACATTTTACATGTGAAGTTCAACAAACTGTGAACAACAACGAACAGGAACTCAAGTCAATGCAATGTCCCAAAATACAAATTGAGGAATATAGTTCCTCGACCGCATGGTGTCACTCTGCCGTGCCTACACCTAGGTATATGTGAAATGACACTTGAGTAGCCATTTTTCTTCATGGTAGCTTACAATGGACAATAAATAAATGACAGCCACATGCAAAATTAACTATCTCCTTAGGTACATATTTTTTCATTTCCAGAAAAAATGTGAAATTATAGCATTATAAAATAAGCCTGTTACATAACAAGCANTAGCATTATAAAATAAGCCTGTTACATAACAAGCAAAAACACACAGGAATGGACAAATAAATGTCTTCCTTAGCACAAAAAGGAATAACACGTAGGAACACTCGTGGAGTATTATTACATCTGTACAATATGAAAACAAAAATGGACTAGAAGCCTAAGTGACTACTTCTAAATATCAGTCTGTTGTGTGTCCATAATTTTTCACAGACACTTGAGATTTCATTTGAATGAATACTTGAACTACACATATTTTACAAACTGTTGCTTCGTAAACCTTGTACAGACGCTCCCAGCGGTCCTATAAAATGTAGGAATGTGACCTACACCAGGGGAGGATGATCTAAGTCAGCTGACCATTCTCAAAGCAGGAGGAGGCAAGCTGGAGTCGTGCTATGTTAGTGCTGCAAGACATAAAGGAAGCTCCTTCACATTAATTACTATCCACAAATTTCATATAAAACTACATTTTCAGGAACTCTTAAATTAATATTGTGGCTAGTAACTGATTCAACAGGATCAACTATTCTCTTGCACAGTCAAATTCTGATACATTTTTGAAGACATGAAAGGAAGGTGTTATGTTACAATTTGTAGACAACCATTTTTCCCATGAATGAAGGTTTTGTGTACCTAATGCAGGGGCGGGGGAAACAGGAGATCCCCCAGTAAACTCGGCCACCAGCAGCATCGTCTGGCACAATTCATGTGCGAAAATCCGGGAGCAACCCCACCAGGAATTAAGCCCAGTTCGCCTAGGTGGGAGGCGAGTAGTCTAACCACTAACACCATTGCGGCTGCCGACTNCCACCAGGAATTAAGCCCAGTTCGCCTAGGTGGGAGGCGAGTAGTCTAACCACTAACACCATTGCGGCTGCCGACATTTTAATAAAGCTTCGGAAGTTATCACTTATGCTAGGACATACAAAAAATTCCATTAAATCTTCTGAAATGAAGCTAATTGCCAGAAAATTGATGACTACAAGACATATGGAACAGAACCACCTAAACTGCAAGAACAATGCTGGATGCAGTGTTAAAATTCCCACGCACCACAAATATCAACGTTTTTCATACTTCAATAATCCATGAACAGCAGTATGCGAAACTTCTGACACACAAGTTGTTGCAGACAGTAGCATTAAATTAAAATATATCCACACTCCATTGTGAGATGACATGGGATGTGAATTAAATCCAAATACATAAATTGAATTATACAATCTTTTTTAACACGAACATAGGAAACAAAGAAAAGGGCAATACTAGATAACTAATTTTTTCAACTTTGTTAGCAACTATTTTGTAATATTGGTGCATTTATTTTGCATCTGGCACTGCTACATCATATAAAATATAAAAAGTAGTCAGAATGCAAAATTACTCACAGGGCGATACTTGTGGATACACAAACACAAACAAAAGTCGGAAAAACACATTTTCCAAGCGGATGCACTCACAAATGTGTCGCCACACATCTGCATGGAAAATGTGTTCGTCCAACTTTTGTTTTGTGTGTGTATCCACGAGTACCACTCTGCGAGTACTTGTGCATTCTGTCTACTTTTTATAATATAATCAATAGTCTAGCGGACTATTCCCCACGTATAACATATAAAAATTTACGGCATCAGAAATAGCTTAGCAGAAATACATTGTTCTCTTAAATAATTGCGTTCAGAGTTCGAAAAAACAAGTTTATAGGATTGTTATTTCTTTGTTTTTCTATATTGGCTTCCATAAGATTGTAAAATACGCTTAAACCAAATAGTGCAAATTTATGTCCATGCATCCTTAAGAAAAAAATATTTTGATATATTACAGTTATAAATTGTTTAAACACCAAAATTACAACTAAACAGCAATACAATTGCAATTTTCTTAAAAATAGGAAATTTTCAAGAAACTGGCANCCACCAGGAATTAAGCCCAGTTCGCCTAGGTGGGAGGCGAGTAGTCTAACCACTAACACCATTGCGGCTGCCGACTTTTTAATAAAGCTTCGGAAGTTATCACTTATGCTAGGACATACAAAAAATCCCATTAAATCTTCTGAAATGAAGCTAATTGCCAGAAAATTGATGACTACAAGACATATGGAACAGAACCACCTAAACTGCAAGAACAATGCTGGATGCAGTGTTAAAATTCCCACGCACCACAAATATCAACGTTTTTCATACTTCAATAATCCATGAACCGCAGTATGCAAAACTTCTGACACACAAGTTGTTGCAGACAGTAGCATTAAATTAAAATATATCCACACTCCATTGAACCTTTTACAAGGTTCATATTTGTGAGATGACATGGGATGTGAATTAAATCCAAATACATAAATTGAATTATACAATCTTTTTTAACACGAACATAGGAAACAAAGAAAAGGGCAATACTAGATAACTAATTTTTTCAACTTTGTTAGCAACTATTTTGTAATATTGGTGCATTTATTTTGCATCTGGCACTGCTACATCATATAAAATATAAAAAGTAGTCAGAATGCAAAATTACTCACAGGGCGATACTTGTGGATACACAAACACAAACAAAAGTCGGAAAAACACATTTTCCAAGCGGATGCACTCACAAATGTGTCACCACACATCTGCATGGAAAATGTGTTCGTCCAACTTTTGTTTTGTGTGTGTATCCACGAGTACCACTCTGCGAGTACTTGTGCATTCTGTCTACTTTTTATAATATAATCAATAGTCTAGCGGACTATTCACCACGTATAACATATAAAAATTTACGGCATCAGAAATAGCTTAGCCGAAATACATTGTTCTCTTAAATAATTGCGTTCAGAGTTCGAAAAAACAAGTTTATAGGATTGTTATTTCTTTGTTTTTCTATATTGGCTTCCATAAGATTGTAAAATACGCTTAAACCAAATAGTGTAAATTTATGTCCATGCATCCTTAAGAAAAAAATATTTTGATATATTACAGTTATAAATTGCCTAAACACCAAAATTACAACTAAACAGCAATACAATTGCAATTTTCTTAAAAATAGGAAATTTTCAAGAAACTGGCAAAGCTGAGAGAGATTATATCCATCATGAAAAACAAATATTATTCAAGAAGCTTGACAATGTTTATAGGTTTCGTGGAGTGGCCATTAACCATGAAATTTGAAATGTTCATGGTGGTGGCAAACTTGTGAGAGATTTTAATCTCCATCAATAAATTTATTGAGTTGGCGATAGTGTGGAAACTTGCCCTGTCCATGCAGAGAGCCATGTTCCTGGAGGTACCACAGTTTAAAATTCATTTGAAGGCACTAGCACTCTTCAGCTAAATTTGACAGGACTGACTCTCTGGCAATATTAGTATGACCAAAATGACACATTTATGGGAATGTTTGTTTGATTAGACTAACACTCTTCGACAACAGTTTTTGATGGCCTGACCTTCGGCAACATTTGTTCAACTGCGCTGATGCTCTTTGGCACAGTTTGTTTGACTGGATTGATGTTCTTTGGCACAGTTTGTTTGACTGGACCGACACTCTCCGGCAAAATTTCTTTGACTGGACCGACACTCTCTGGCGACATTTCTTTGACTGGACCGACACACTCTGGCAACATTTCTTTGACTGGATCGACTCTCTGGCAACATTTCTTTGACTGGACCGACACTCTCTGGCAACATTTCTTTGACTGGACCGACACTCTCTGGCAACATTTCTTTGACTGGACCGACACTCTCTGACAACATTTCTTTGACCGGGCTAACACTCTTCAGCAACATTTCTTTGACCCTCTTCGGCAACGTTTGTTCATTGGAGCTGACCCTCTTCGGCAACGTTTGTTCGCTGGGGGGCTGATCATCTTCGGCAATGTTTGTTCACTGAGGCTGACCCTCTTCGGGCAATGTTTGTTCGCTGAAGCTGACCCTCTTCGGCAACCTTTGTTCGCTGGGGCTGACCCTCTTCGGCAATGTTTGTTTGCTGAGATTGATGCCCTTCCGAAACATTTGTTCGACCAGTACAATATTCTTCCGCAACATTTATTCGACCAGAATGACACACTTTGGTGATGTCCCTTCAACCAAGACGACAATCTCAGGCAAAATTTCTTCGACTGGACCGACACTCTCCGGCAACGTTTCTTTGACTAGACAGACACACTCCGGCAACATTTCTTTGACTGGACAGACACACTCCGGCAACATTTCTTTGACTGGACAGACACACTCCAGCAAAATTTCTTTGACCGGACCGACACACTCCAGCAAAATTTCTTTGACTTGCTGACACTCTTCAGCAACATTTCTTTGACCTGCTGACTCTCTTCGGCAACGTTTGTTCATTGGGGCTGACCCTCTTCGGCAACATTTGTTCGCTGGGGGCTGACCCTCTTCAGCAACGCTTGTTCGCTGGGGGCTGATCATCTTTGGCAACGTTTGTTCACTGGGGGCTGATCATCTTCAGCAACGCTTGTTCGCTGGGGGCTGATCATCTTTGGCAATGTTTGTTCACTGGGGCTGACCCTCTTCGGGCAACGTTTGTTCGCTGGAGCTGACCCTCTTCGGCAACCTTTGTTCGCTGGGGCTGACCATCTTCAGTAACGCTTGTTCGCTGGGGCTGACCCTCTTCTGCAACATTTGTTTGCTGAGATTGATGCCCTTCTGCAACATTTCTTCGCTGGGCCGGGGCTGATGCCCTTCCGAAACATTTGTTCGACAAGTACAACATTCTTCTGCAACATTTATTCGACCAGAATGACACACTTTGGTGACGTCCCTTCAACCAAGACGACACACTTGGGCAAAGTCTCTTAGGCAAAAATGAAACACGCAGGCTAAGTCTCTTAGGCAAGAATGACACACACAGGCTAAGTCTCTTAAGCAAGAATGACACACTGAAGCAAAGCCTGTTTGGCAAGAATGACACACTCACTGAAGCAAAGCCTGTTTGGCAAGAATGACACACTCACTGAAGCAAAGTTTCTTCGGCAAGAATGACACTCTTGAGCATTGTGTCGTCAACCATAATGACTTTGTTTAGGCAATGTCTCTTCAACCGTATTGACTCTCTTTAAGCAATTTCTCTTCAACAGGACTAACACTCTTTGGCATCATTTAACTGATGGCGTTGGCATTCCTTGGTAAAGTTTGTTCGACTGGACTGACACTCTTTGACAAAGTTTGTTCCATCGGACTGACATTCTTTGGCAACATTTGTTTGGTCAGGATGACATTAGGTAATGTTTGTTTGATGGTGCTGATACTATTGAACAATATTTTTTTCAATATTGTTGACACTTCGGCAATGTTTGTTCGATGGAGCCGACACTGATTAGGCAACATCCCTCAATGGAGCTGGAACTCTGTTATTCATCGATAACCATCCGACGTGTAACTTTTTATCAACATTCGTTCTACAGGGATAGTTAAGTTCAACAAGAGTAGCACTCTTCTATAATGTTTGTTGGATGGGGCTGACTGGCACTATTCTGCAACATTCCTTTTATAAAGACAGCACTGCTCAGCAATGTTTGTTTGATGGGGATGACACTGATAGGTAATGTTCATTTGATGGTGAGGGCACTGCACAGAAAAGTTTGTTAAATGTAGCTGGCACTGTTATGCTATGTTTGTTCAAAGGGACCTGCACTATTCTGCAATGTTCATTCAACAGAAAATATGCTGCTCAACAATATTCAAAGGGGCTGGCAATCTTTGGCAAAGTACAAAGGGACCAACACTGTTCTGCAACATTTAATAGGGCTGTTACTGTTCAGTAATGTTCTTTGGCATTGTTGGTATCAATGAAGCAGGAGCTGTTTGCGCACTGGCACTTTTCTTGAGAGTAACAATGGTATAGTCGTGTCGACTGCAAACTTTCAGGAACATATTGGAAACTGGTATTTTCCCACTTCTCCAACATTTCAGTAGAGCTATAAGTTCAAGTTTTCAAATAATATTCCTAAAACAATCAAAATTATATATACTTGTGTGTGTGTGTGTGTGTGCGCGCGCGCGCGAGATGTGCAAGTACTCCGAAAAGTTGAGTACAAGCTCGAGTTCTTTCAAAACTTGATTAGAGATTGCATTNCGCGCGAGATGTGCAAGTACTCCGAAAAGTTGAGTACAAGCTCGAGTTCTTTCAAAACTTGATTAGAGATTGCATTAGTTTCCCAAGCTCGCATATTTTGGGTTTAAAAAAAAATTTATGAATAAAATAAATACAGTACGTATTGCAAATTTTTACCCCACAGAATATAAGAATAAACAAAGCCTCTGTTTTGTTTACAGTGCAAAAAAAAATTGAACTTTGATGACAGTGACAGGAAACTTTTGTACAGCTACTAGTTTAAGAGGCTAAAATTATCACCACAACTGAGCAACATTTCTCAACTACCCAAAACTTAGCGCTAGGCAACATCTATGATCAACTTTTATTTACACAAAAGCAGTAATAAATGTAGTATTTAACTTTAAACAAAAAACATTTATAAAGTGCAAGAGCTAACAACCCCACATGCACACTTGTTGCAATTACATTGACTACATACATGTTGCAACACAAGCATTTTCTACTTAACTTTGCAATATGAGTTCCCAGCAATTTGATCATTCTGTTAATGTTACCAATGGTAACCAACCATAAAATACAAAATATCATGATTTTGAACTCTAATATCAATCTCTAATGTTACAAAAAAAACATAAGGTACATATAGGAACATTATAAAAATTGTAATTTTGTAAGATTAACTTTCAAACGCCTAGCTGGCAAACAGTTTTTAACATGGGATTGCGCCAATAAGATATTAAATTATTAAAAAAACTGTCATTTCAATCTATATTTTGCCTCCCTTGCAAGCCAAGCGTATACTTAACTTTCAGTCTTAGATTTTCAGGTATTCTTTACTAATGGTTACAAGTAATAAACTACTCCAAAATCTCTACTTTACACTTTGATGGAAGTGGAGATTTTCATCCCTCAAGTAATTTCTAATGCAATCAACTTATTCAATATTCATTATATATATATATATATATCAACATTAGAACATAACAAAGCACAAAGATTCCAAATAACTTTGACTAGATATAAGCAGTCATAATAATGCATACACCAGATTTGGATCAAAAATAAATACCGGTACTATTAGCAAGGAACATAAATTCACATACGACAAGCCTGTCGACAAACACTACACTGTGAGTACTTGAATTCCTGTCAATTTGTACATTTTTATATTTGCTTTTACAATTTTGCTATTCTCATTTAATTATTATTTTAATCATATCCACACAGTGTGTGATATTTACTGCTGTTATTCACTCAGCCAAAATGACAACAACCTAAAATTAATTTTTCTTCTGGTGATCTGAAAACTTAAATTATTCTTATATCACTTGGTTTCTACATATTTTGACTAAATTTAATTTTATTTAGGGTTTTAACTGAAATTTTGGTGTTTGGTGGTGTAAAAACAAGCATTTCAGTTTTATTGCTATTCACCATATAATTTTGTCTCTATGAATAGGTTATTCATGGTAAAGTGAACTCTTTTTGAAGCCCTCTCATATGAAATAATAATTAATACCTATATTTTATTGTTGCCTTTGACGTTAACTTAAGGGTCTGGTGAAATATATACACTGCAATTATTAATTATATTGGAACATTTATTTTAAAAAAGTGTTGGAAGGATAAAAATGACTGACAGGACAAAAGTAACTTGGGCCTCAAAAGTGCTCACTTTAGCATGAACAGCCTATAACTAGTGTCCATTTTATATAAGTGGGGCAAAATTTGACAGACAGACTGAGCAACCTACATAGTATGTAAAAAGTAAATGCTCTCATTTGTGAAGTAACNTGGGGCAAAATTTGACAGACAGACTGAGCAACCTACATAGTATGTAAAAAGTAAATGCTCTCATTTGTGAAGTAACGTATTAGCTTATGAATTGCTGCGGGATATATGTTATGTTGGCGATGATGATTATGGAAGAAAGTAATAGATGGAAAGAAAAGTTTTAATTAAAATTTTTTATTATACTTACAACATTTATGGTTTAAATTATGTTTCAAAAGCAACATGCAATATTTTTGGATTTTAGTGATTTGGCTGTAAAAATATGTTTAGCAATTATAAAGGAGCATGCACACACACTTATGACCAGCGAAACGTTTCCAGCCTGGTGAACGCCATTGTGCATGGGTTCTTTTTCATCATGTTCATGAGAGTNTGGGGCAAAATTTGACAGACAGACTGAGCAACCTACATAGTATGTAAAAAGTAAATGCTCTCATTTGTGAAGTAATGTATTAGCTTATGAATTGCTGCGGGATATATGTTATGTTGGCGATGATGATTATGGAAGAAAGTAATAGATGGAAAGAAAAGTTTTAATTAAAATTTTTTTATTATACTTACAACATTTATGGTTTAAATTATGTTTCAAAAGCAACATGCAATATTTTTGGATTTTAGTGATTTGGCTGTAAAAATATGTTTAGCAATTATAAAGGAGCATGCACACACGCTTATGACCAGCGAAACGTTTCCAGCCTGGTGAACGCCATTGTGCATGGGTTCTTTTTCATCATGTTCATGAGAGTNCTTATGACCAGCGAAACGTTTCCAGCCTGGTGAACGCCATTGTGCATGGGTTCTTTTTCATCATGTTCATGAGAGTACATTTTGTTGGTGGTGTCCGAATATTTTATCAGTAATTATTTAATTTTTGTATTTGCTTTCATTAAGCATAGTTGGTTGTAGGTGCCGTTTAGGTGCGTTTCCTTGAGTGAAATGTAATATTATCAGCATGTGTTTACAGATTCATAAAATGGCCCGTTCCGCCATGAAGCAACACAAATATAATTTAAGCTTAAAAGTTTAAGTTTGTTAGTTTCAGGAAACGTGCAACGTGTTTATTTTACTGAATGATTCTGCAAACAAATTATTTTAAAACAGTAATGAAAACAGGTGATATTACTGAAGTAATCCTGCAAGGATTTACATAGAAAAACATGTGTTAAACAGGTTGTGATTTACAAACAGTAAATTAGTGTGTTTTTAAAGTATGTATTTATAAGCAGTTACTATATTGTTTGAAATGTACGTGGCCTAAAAAAGACACACTTTCAAATCTTAAGTAGTGAAAAAATAATAGTGTACGTTTATTTGGCATACATTGTAAAGCCAACGAAAGTAAAGTTAACTTCTGTAAAAGTGTGTTTATTGCTGCATCTGTACAAATATTGATATACGTATCACGTTTTATCCTTTCACTGAAGTTGAAACTTTTAAAGTTATAATAATTTGAATTTTATTTCCATAGAAACAAAATGTTCCACTGCTGCATCAAAACAACATGCTATTCAAATTATACTTATAAGAATTACAAAACAATGCCGTATTACGAAAGTCCCGCTTCCCGCCTTTCGCCCTCAAAATGAAATAAATAGAGCCCAGCAAACTTACTTGGCCATTAAAAAAATAAAACAGGTTGGAATACCAACCTAGCAATAATATTGTATCCTTCATTGGTTACTATACGGAAGTTGGCCAACGTCAGTCTTTCAGAGCCTGCTATGACAGGAAATGCAAGAAAAATGCAAGTGTGCATTGGACTCATAACATTTGTTTACAGACTTTTCTTCANACTCATAACATTTGTTTACAGACTTTTCTTCACTAACAGAACAGTTGTGGCGGAAGGATACATTGCAGTTATGCTACTTTTCTAGAACTGTCAAAATTTACTCCACTTCCATGAAATGGACAATAACCTAACTACAGTTTACAGTAACTTGCAAACTTACATCATCTTAGATGAAACAGAGAAAATAACTGGTTTCCAACACTATTTATGACAACCTGTATATAAACTTCATTAATTAGTACTAATTTCTGACATTCAATCTCATTTATTACAAGTGTGTGCAAAGCTACCTTGCTTTAAAAAGTGCAATTTTTGTGACCGCAGCGAATAAATACAGTCCTTAAGATATCTTTCTTTACAGCCTTCAATAATTATTAATTGCTGGTTTGCACGTGAATGCCACTTGTGCTTGCAGCAACTAACGCAGTGCTAGTGCTCAGACACTGTGTTTGTACATAATGGGCTATTGCATGTGCCCTTACATGGTATCACTTTATTAAAGAGATTTAGGACCATTTAAATAAATTAACACTTTAATAACAAATCCTCAGATTTTCACACAATACGCACTTTTCAATGTTTTATAAACATTTTTAGCGAGAAAGTGAGATCAAATATGCACTTCTAGTGTACCACTTTTTTCAGAAAATGTCTGCCCATTAAAATAATTTTTTATGTACTTAAAAAAGAGTGTAACATTTGGACCAGACCCAATTGAATATGGACTTCATGTGAAAAATTTGATATTTTGACAGAGGAATCAGAGATGCGTCACAATAAGTTCAAAGTGTCCCAAAATATCTATTACTACCACCACAAAGTAACGACCTTATTCTTGGAAACCACAGGGGTAATTATCAGCAAGGTTCTAGCGTACGAGTTTGATTTCTTACATTGTNACTGTATTTGATTACTATAACTTGTGATTTTGCCAAGGGAGCCATTCAAAAGTGGCATAAATACGACTTAAAAGGAATTTTTGAGAACATGGGTTGGGCGTCGGTTAAAATATGTAATAACAATCCCTACAAAATAAACAACCCTCTTCCCGGGAACCTCGAAGGGTTGTAGAATCGAGAGTTGACTGTACAGTAAAAGAGTATTCCTCGCTACTGCCTACATACAGCTACTGAGCTGTGTACACGCACACCTTGGTAGTGTCTGTTGGGTGAAGAACATGCCTTGCTCACTGCTGCTTAGCCATACACAGTTGGTGGCCCATCAAACAGATGATCATCCCTTGCAAGATACGTAAGTTTCCGCCACACCTCCTGTTACATGTTTCGGGGGTGATGAGCATACATTCTCACTGTTGCGCTAAGGAAACACAGAGCAAGGTATGTAAGAACCAATGGCAGATGTATTTTTGCTGATGAGTCAAACGTAATGTGTCTGCATTTATAGGTAAAAATACAGTAAAAATAATTTTTTGGTAGTAAATATTTTTTTGGGCTGATCGGTGAACCAAATTTTCCGTTCGGTCTGGTCATTTTTATAAAAACTGAAACCGACCTGATTTCTTAGAAATACCAACCAGTCTGGTTTTTCTTGCACCAAAGTTAAAACAAACAAATTATTAAAAATTTACCAAATAATGTCACTTCCACCTATATTACGGAATGTAGCGTACCCGTGGAATTATTTTTACAATTTTACTACTTACGTGTTGTAGCGTTAAAATCATCGTAAACAGTTCCCAGAGATAAAGAGGTTATGGTTTCCCAATAAACCATGCACTGCCTACGCAGGAATACTGTTTTATTGCGTCTGATTTTATTTCATTCTGTTAAACGTTGTTATATATTCAAATTATGTACACAAATGTTAGTAATGTAAATAACTTCAATTATAATTTCATAATAACAAAGCAACAAAAGAGCCCCCTTGTAAAAATTTAGCAAATAAATATGGCGCTATGAAGCCAGTCCTGCCACACTTGCTCAAGCAGTTTTCACTTTCCAGTGATGGGTACAGAATCGAGTTTTGTTCATTGCACAGACACAATACTGTACAGGATAATTTTTTTGTGTTAAGTTTCTATGATTGCCGACTGCTTTGTTATTCTCTTCGGCAATACCAATTTAGGTTAACCACTACGTTTTTTAACAGCCTGACTACAAACCAGCCGTGGGCTCGGCGTCGTGCGAGGCTGTGTTCCGTTGTCAGCACGAGTGAAGTTAGAAGAATAATAAAGACCATTTCTTTGTTTTTGCTTCGGGTAGTAATTTTTTTATCGAGGTTTTCCACTGCTTGCATTACTTGCAGCAGATATTTGTTTATATTCTTTCAGCTGAAACGACATCCATACAAGTTGAATGGAATTACTTTTTTTTTNTTCTCTTCGGCAATACCAATTTAGGTTAACCACTACGTTTTTTAACAGCCTGACTACAAACCAGCCGTGGGCTCGCCGTTGTGCGAGGCTGTGTTCCGTTGTCAGCACGAGTGAAGTTAGAAGAATAATAAAGACCATTTCTTTGTTTTTGCTTCGGGTAGTAATTTTTTTATCGAGGTTTTCCACTGCTTGCAGCAGATATTTGTTTATATTCTTTCAGCTGAAACGACATCCATACAAGTTGAATGGAATTACTTTTTTTTTNCTTGCAGCAGATATTTGTTTATATTCTTTCAGCTGAAACGACATCCATACAAGTTGAATGGAATTACTTTTTTTTTTAAACATTTAGCGGAAAAAAAAGTTTTTATAGTATCCGGTTAATGTTGTAGAAATATGTGCAGATGCAAACGTATTAACTTAATTTTGCTGGTTATCTATAATGGCTTATGCAGAAAATGAAGTAAATCACATTACACCGGGCTGTCCGTCTCCGGGAAATGAGTCTGCAGTTTTAAGGCTTTTAATACAATGAAACAAAATCAGTGAGAACAAGCCACCTTTAAAATCAAGAAACAATGTGAGTACAAGTAAACCGGTGAAAAATGTTTCTGGCTCAGGTATTTATAACAAGGCAAATAAAGTGTGGCACTGTTGATGAACAAGAACTATCATAATGCTAAGAAAGTGATACTTGTTATATATACTGGTAATATTATTACTCTTACAGGGTGATAGATGTCTTTAAATATAGCAAAACAAAACTTATCAAACATTTGCCTGATACGGAAGCCAATTTGACAACAGACTTTTTGTGTGCATAAATATTTTTGTAATCTTTGTCGCACTCATAAAAATGTGTAGCCATGACAGACTCAAACAGACAACCGACATTTTAAACCAAAAACAGAACCAAACCGAACTAAAAATGTGAGAACCAATCAGCTCTAATATGTATAATGCAAAACATCTGTAAAAAAAACCTAAACGACAAATATTTTTATGTTTTGCAGTAACAAAACAAAGATTCTAGGTGTGTGTGAAGTGACGGTCACATTAAACATTAAATTAATTCATAATGAGCTTTCCACACACCAAGATCACAATTAAAGTGTACATCAAATGTCATTTTCGCAGTTAAATTTGACCCACACCTGATAAAGTTATAAACATTTTCTGGTATTTTTGGTCCAGAATTAAAATCAACATTCATCTTCTTCAAGATGCTTGCACAGAACCCTTAAAATTGTATCCAATTTACTGTATTTTATCGCATAATCACAGCCATAATGTTAAGAGTCACATCATTAAAAACACAATCTTAGTTTTGGGCAGTACCCAATCACTGGGACTAATATCTACAGCCTTAAAACACTTGAAGAAATGCATTCCACACAAGACCACTACCTTGCACTCTGCAAAGAGAGGGTTGTACGTGAGTGATGCCCCTTCTGAAAACAAGGAGGCAAGGGAAAGTGAGCCACTTGAACTGTCCACTGGTGAGTGTATAAGCTGTATGATCACTGCAGTGTGTGTCAGCCTCCCAAAGGAAGACCACAAGGACACAGTATTCTACGGCTGCCATTCATCTTTCAACAAAAATCCTTAAAACTAAAATATGTATGTCCATTAAAATAACTTGCAATATAAATAAAGTAATTATGCACATAAAAAATTGATCACCCCAAGCATGCTTACTATAGTTCACTTTATTACAATAAAACTGACAAACAAATAACACAGGTAGAAAAGAAAGACAATTTTATTTACAAATTAGGCAAAAATAGTATACGACATACGAATATTTGCAATATTTCACTTAAGTAGGAACTTGTGAGTGAAATATCTTTTTTTTTGTGACTAGGGATGCTGTTACCAACTAATCATCATACAATGGTCTTGTCTTTTAAATTTTTTCATGCCAAAATTACTGGTGAATTAAAATTTTGAAACAAATTATGTTACAGAATAGGCCTACTCTTTGTTTCAGACAAAGATGACGAGTTTTGTATACACGTAATGTGAACTCGCATGCAGTACCAAGCTTTGCGGCTCAGTGTGACATTGCCGAGGCAAAGCCAGGCCAGCGGCATCTGGCAATGTTGCCAGACTACCGGTATCCACTGAAATATACGTACCCACATTAACACACTTCCTCACATTTTTCAAAGGAAAGTATTTCAACTAAACTTTTGTCTTCCTAGTTAAAGAAAAATAATATTACTGGTCCGGAATTATCTTGCAAGAACTTATTTAACTTTCAAATTTTAGTCACTTCAAAACCATGACTCAGCTTATACGCAGTCACCTTGTACACCAGCAAATACAGTAGTATATTTTTCATCAATGAAACAGTATAAAATGTCTCACTTCCTTGCAGGAAATTCTAACATGGGCGATATTGTAGCTATTGTTAGGCGTATGAAAAATGTTGCAGTTTACTCTTCTGTTAATTTTAACTCTCTCAGTACTTTTCTGCATAAATGGGGTATTATTTTACTCAGAAAACGTTACTCTAATACAGGGCTGCCATTTTTATGGATTAACAGATTTAAAAGCAATATCGTGGATTTTTTTTATCATATTGCACAGACACTTGTTTACACGTGAAGATTGGAGTCATAGATCCCTATATAAAATGGGTGCCAGCATTGATATTTCCAGTGTACAATAAACACCCAAGCAGCAATAGTTTAAACTACACTACAATAGAGATAGAGATCTCTGTCAACTTTGAGCCCTTGGCAACATGCATACGGAAAAAGAATTTTCACGGTGCATTGAAAATTTTGAATATTACAGTCTGGCAAAACACACAAAAATTGAGAAGATTCAATTTTTGAGATGATTTTTCTGTTCTGCAATATTGCAAATATTTACCTACTTAAAAATGTTTTATAAATGTCAATAGGAGTAAAAAATCAACCTCCACGCAGCGAGAAAAAATAGAAATTAATCAGGCAAATGTTTATTACAAGTTCCTCTTAAATAAAAAGTACGGGATGTTTATGCGCATGAGCAGCATCGTACATGTTGAGCATCGATTTCTAGTAGACATGTTTCAATATACGTTGTATGCAGAGTACGAAACGTTCACAGATAAATAGACATGGGCAGAACAGAGCCATAGTTGTTTACAAATTATTACGTTTCTTACAGACTGGCCCGAAGAAATAAGAAATGTGGCCACCTCCCACACCGGAGGAGAAATATATAACAAGTTCCAGTTTGCTGATGTGGGGGTTAGCGTCACGCCCGACGCGGCCTAGGCGGCCAGACAACTGCTTGGTATCATTTGAACTGAGTGGCAACTGACTTCAAACTGCCCTGAAAGGCGACAGGTACATGTGTATTTGTGCTGTCTCTCACCCCCCCCTCTCCTGAGATCAGGGCCAGGCCACGCACGCTCTCTACGCGTTATCGAAACTGCGCCGTACAAACAAACTGTCGATGCAGTCTGAAAGTTTCTAAATAATGCTGACGCTTAACAAAAACTATGACGTTCGAAACGAAATGGCAAACGTCCGCCTGATAAACGTAAAACAGCTAACGTATGCCCAATAAACGAACTATCACTGCTTTTAATTTCAAACCAGATTAAAAATATTACGAAGCTAAGGAAAAACGAATGAAAATAAAACACGTGTCCCAGTCCCGAAAATTAAGAATACTGCGTCATTACAAACTGTATACATTAGGAACTTCACAAGCAGGTCTTATAACGACCTGTATTTTAACATCCTATGTTGCGCAATTTTAAAAATTAATTTTGTGAATTACACTTGATTTGGGGCAGTTATGTAAAATTTGCAATTTTAGTTTGAAACAAAGCATAGGCCTATTCTGCAACATAATTTGTAACAAAAGTTTAATTTGCCAGTATTTTTGTAAAAAAAACTAAGACATTACCACTGTATGATAAATGATTGTTAACAGCATCCCCATTCCAAAAAAAAATAAATACATTCTACTTACAAGTTAATGCTTGATAAACATCTTGCAAATAAAATGTACTGTTCGTGTTTAGTTTGTAAATCACAGAAAATTCTCTTACTTTACTACCTGAGGTGGGGTTGGCCAGTTTTATTGTAATAAAGTGAACCATAGTAAGCATGCTTAGAATGCTCAATATTTTATGTGAATAATGACTTTCACATATATCACAATTTATCTTAATGAATATATACATTTGAGTTGTAAGGATTATTGGGAGCTGGATCATTGTTCAAAGATCAGTGGCAGCTTTGACTAATATATGAACCAATAAAAATGCATAATCTTTTCATCAGATACTTGAGTACATGCCTTCATGTACCCAGTTAGCAAAATGTGATGTTTACACATTTTTTACGTAAGATGAGAAGGGGCAAGGGGGAGGAACATGGGTCAAAATTAGTAAGAGTTGATATTAAAAAATTTAGGCAACTGTATTTGAAAACATTAACTGACAAAATATTTTGTTTGCGAGCCAGGTCTGACAGGATTATTGTAGCCCACGGGCTGCTAACTGAATAGCCCACTAACAAAATGGGTGAAGGGAGGAAGCAATGTCACGCCTGACTGTGCTGAAAAGCAGAGCATGCACATTGTCCAGAAGCTAGGCCGTGCATCTGAGCAAAAGATCAGCAGTACCTACACTATGAACTCCACAGTGCACTCTCATTATTGGACACTTTCATAAACAAAGCCTTTGAAAGACTGGTAAATTGGGGTACTTAACTACAAAGTAGGGTTGTGCGAGATCCCGAATGCCGAGAAAACTTTTGAGAAACACCAAGCGAGAAAAAAAAATTCTTGGGGAAAAAAACTGGAATTTTTTTTAGTAAATAAATTGTGTATGTGTGTACGTACACGTGCGCGTGCCACCCACCCACACCCCCACGCACGCACGCACCGACAGACACACACAAATAAATAAATATTTGGTTATAGAAGGTACATTCATGGAATAACACCCTCATTATGAAACAGACTATATTTTGTCTTCAAGTCACAAAATTTGCATCTATTTTACAAAAATTACTTATTTGGTTAAGCACAAAGTAAGCTTGATAATATAATATTACAATTGCATGCGGGCCAATGTTACCCTGCCTTATACAGCATGAGATATAATGAAATGGATGTGCACTTAACCAGTTATTAATTTAGGTTCAAATAAAATGTAGCATTAGGCAGAACGATGTAAAAGTAATTGAAACACAGGTTAGGCCTACTGCGTACATCTAACCAACACCATGCCGTATGCCAACGAGAAATGGTTAAATCTACTTAACATCGCAATATTAATCTGAAAAATATTTTAAAGATGAAATATAAAATCCCTATAGGCAAGTCACCTGCCGAAGTTTTTATGTAACATCACTAAAGAATTCATTCTATGAAAACAAAACAATAAACGAGCACCATAACAGGTTGGTGTTACAGTTAATGCGCATGCGTGGTAAAAAAAAGTCTCTTAAACCAAATCAGACATACAACAACCTAAGATTTTTGAGGATATAGCGTATTTAAGCATAAATTTGGGATTCGCACATATGCAATACACAAAATTCATTCCACTATGTTCCTTGTACACATTTGGCAAGTTGCAATCCCCCCCCCCCCNCCCCAGCCATAAATGTACACAAAATGACAAATGTCACAAACATCTGCTGACTGGCAGTAGTAGGTTAGTAGCACGTTAAGTTACAGAGTAGTAAAAAAATTATTTTTGTGGCTTAATGCAGAGGCCACCTATTTACAGTTCATACTGTATATAACTTGCGAATTGGCACTTACTGTACAGAAATAAAGTTGTAAAGGGGTACAGATGGCAATAAACTACTTTAGTGTCTAACGAATACATGACTATCATAGAGAAATAAACTTTGTTTCAGAAATAAATGTTGTTTCCTAAGGCATGGAAAATGCGGATAGAGCATCTGTGTGGATGTATTATGAAAAAAGTAGTTGACGCATGACGCATACCGACATTTATTTAAACACGACTTTGCCTCATCTTCACGTCATCGCTTCACCCCAGGCAGGGTTTGAACCCTGAACGACTTGCTACCAGAGCCTACCAGCACGCCCCTAGACACAGGGACACCCTCGGAGACGCACCAGCCAAGTTCATTTCACCTTTATGTCAGACATCATGCCAACCCCCCATGTGTGTTAGAAGCCAACAAAGCGGCCCTGCTAAGCGCCTAAGCTCACGCCGCCAATACAACCCTGCATGATGGAGACGTCTGCTTTCGCCACGGACAGAAAGATGTCACAAGAGAGCGCAGCTCCCCCCATGGGAGGAGCTCACCCCCGACCACAGAGAGCCCGTGGGCAGGTGGCATATATGTCTGTGCACAGCAGCAGAACTGCAGTTCATTCTTCGCAGCTTGCTCCACCACCTTGTGTGCTGGAGCTCTCTGCAAATATTGACATCCTCCAGTAGAACCACCACTACCTACCGGAAATTTTCAAGATCTTCACCTGCAACCCGTGAAGAAAGAAATCTTCACCCATTAAACAGCCACTATTCTTATGGTAGTGGCACCAGAGTCTCTTCTGGACATCAGCATCGAGTTAGTTAGGGTCAGTTAGTATCACAGCTACCTAGCAGCATCTGCGCTTGTCTAGTTTAGACCAAGGTCCCCTTCACCTGGTTTATCGTAGTCTACTTCCGTTACAGTCCTTGTTAGTTAGGAGTTAGTACAGGCCACCATGTCTATTTCCTCACGGGAACAAATACATTTTCTATCAAATCTCAGAGTACTGATTCTAGGGTGACAGTGACTCTATCCCCGGTAGATGTCCGCCCACCAGGGAAAAGCAGGAGACCACGTCATTACAACCCAATTGCCGAACCTAGAGTAGGACTATGGGCTCCCTTAACCGGGCACACGTACGTTGTGAACACGCCCATTAGACTGCCATCTATACTGTGCATCTGGTGAACAGTACCATGAGCCCTAACCACTAGGAACTCAATCCACAAGGTAGCTAGTTAACCAGCCCCGCAATTTCACTCCATCCACTGTGCTGAACTGTCGCCAGTTGGAGTAATCGGATATGACTGGGTGGCTCACCCCCGACTGGCTTTACACTTAGCTACAGATCTTCGCCCCCTGTGCTCTCCCTTAGCGTGTCAGACCTTACTTCCTACGTCTATGCAATACATGGATAGGCGTGGTGTGAAGTAGCTAACTAGGAAGGCAGCTACTGCCTCCGAATGCAACGTGAGCTGTAACCCCGCCCCAACTGCCCTCTGCAGCATAACCCCCCGGGAACGAGCTCGAACCACCCGACAACTGGTGAGGCCTCACCTCCCAGTCCCACCCACACTCTCTATTTCGGCCACCCTACAAAACTGCCGGCAAACCGCACCAAGTCGTCGTCGACTTCAGTCGGAGGCTCCACATCCCACTGGGTATAGAGATCCCGTGGTTCCAGCACTGCAGGACCATCAGCACCGCCAACCACAACACCACCTTGACCCGAGGACGGGGCAAGAGTTTCGGCTGGCTCCAGCAGCAACTACGGCTGAGTCAGAAGCTACCCCGTGCCATGCCCAATACAGGTAAACCAGTAGCTGTGTGCAAAGTCGTAGTACGAAGAACAGTTAAGCCCACAGCAGACTTTGTGCCGTGCCATCAAAACACACGTCCTAGCTTATATACAGCCCAGTCATATCGCCAGTGTCTCTGACCAAGAAACAAAACCTTGCCCGGCCGAGACGTCATCCTCAGTCACCCGACGTCATACATCATAGTGATAAGTTAAGTGGAGTATGCAAAATTTGTAGGAAGGTACTCAAACTTACATTTGGCAACGCATTGGGTCTACTGAGGCATCTTTCTTAGCAACCGGCAATAAAAAATACATTTGACAAGCTTCAAAAATTTAATGCATTGCAGTCAAGCGCACACAAAACTAAACACTTTTCATGCAGTTAAAATATAACAAATATTTTTAATAAAACATGTGGACTGATTTACTTACCACTTATAAGTGCAATATTTTGAGCTTGAAGTTTCTGTAATTTGCTTTTAGTACTTCTTTTGGGATTGTGTTGTCTGGTAAATGTTTCATTAAGGGAGTAGTCTACATAGAACTTACAAGTACCTATGTAAGTAGTGATGCACGTCAGTTGTACATAGGTATGTTTAAAATTTGATAACATATACACAAGAAGATTAAATATTCTTTTAAAAAAATGTCACTTTTGGTTATTTCTCATTCTCTTCTCGTTTCTCGCAAGTGAACATTTTTCTTTCTCAAAAATTTCTTGTAGCTAAAATTTTATTCTTGCACAACCCTACTACAAAGTGAAACCACTTGCACAGTTTTTTTTTAGAAGCAATGGATGTCAAATGCCAAGCGGAAGAAGGATTAAAGTTGTGCTGAAAACACATTCTATTGATGCATTGTGCATTTTTTATCAATAGTATATCCAATCATTCACATAAAAGGCAAAACCCTAATTTTTAAAAATATTTTTTACAAAATGTGCTATGATTATGCGAGAAAATAAGAGAAACTTAAACCACTCTTACTCCACTGACACACTATTCACCGTGTGTTTAAATTTAATAGTATGTCTAAAATATAAGTTTTAATACAGAACCAAATTTGTATGATACACTAATAAGTAAAAGTATTAAAGAAACTCACCATACTATGGATTAGTAAAAAAAGAAGTGGCACTGCCCAGATAGAAACCAAAGCTACAATACAAGGCACGGGAATTATAAAATGTATATTGAATACAAATTTGCCACCATGGTAATTTATTTATGTTCAAAACATTCATTCTACCACCAAGGAAAGACAGCACCAATTTCAAGAATGATTTCCACACAACATAACAGTGTAAAAATAAAGTATGGCGACATTTTACATATTGAACACTACTAAAAACACAATACCTTCAATGAAAAGTGAAGACCAATTTTACATTTCAATAGCACAATAAACAGTAATGCTTTAATGCTAAAAGAATTTTCTTTTAGACAAAGTGAACCCAGCCGATTTCATATACAAAATTTCAATTTGTAAAGGAACTTGACGTCCAGCAGAAATGATAGTTCGCCCAATGGCGCAGACTTAGCAGGGGCCTGAAAAAAGCAAATTTTCGTGGATGAATCTGCAGGTGGTTTAGTGCTCTTGATGTTTGATGCTCTTTGAAAAGTTTGTCAGTGTCTGACATATTTGACTACTATAGTCGGAGGTGGGTAACACTGTTTCATAACGAGAAGTTATCTATTTGTTGCTGTGATCATGTTTATTTTCGTACAGTTAAACGTTTGGCACTTAGTATAACTTTTTGATTGGGTACATTAAATTTTTTATCAATTAACTAATTAATTTTGTTGAATGACTTGTGTACCTAAGGTTCAAAATTAATATTAATTCCCAGCATAGGTATTACACTGACATACTAAAAAAAAATTTAATGTCTGCGTACAAATACATTAGTTAAGGATGCAATTGGCCGCTAGGCTACCAAAAATATATAAAAGGTCAGGAATTCAAGCACTCACAGTGTAGTACTTGTTGACAGACACACACACACACACACAAAGAAGGACAACACATTTTCCACGCGGTTATGACATTTTGCTGACTACGCCAGCTTCCTCAGGCGCCACCTGATAAAGCTGGCCTAGCCAGCGAAATGCCGCGACCGCATGGAAAATGTGACATCCTTCTTTGTGTGTGTGCCTGTCAACAAGTACTACACTGTGAATGCTTGAATTCCTGACCTTTTATATATTTCTGCGTACAACTTGTTCTATATGACTGTAAATTTAATTTCTGTTTCTGACAGAGCTACAACAATATAAAGCTTCAAAGATTACATCCAAAGATGGCAATCTTTAAATAGTAATGTGCATTTTTGCACTAGCTTGTTAATGGGAACTTTTGCTGTAAGCTACGACGACCAGCTTGTTACCAATTCAACCACGAAAATTCGCCTAACGTGCTGAACATTCATTAATGCAGATTGCACTGTGCAGTGAGTGGGAACATGCTCACTTACCACACTCCTGGGCTGGCGACGGGGCGGCGAGAGACAGGCAGCGAGAACAGAAGAGGGGGCAGACATGGGAGCACCAGGAGAATGGCAAATAGTCTTCAAGAGCCATGGGTGTCCGGCGAGTGCACTGCTGCGACCTCCACACCTAGCGACACTCTTGTTGTCCAGACCACTCAACATTTCACTAACAATGACTTTCCCCTCCCTTCCTCCACACACATAGAATGCCTTGAGACAAGTCCATGGTCAATACATTTGAAGATGTCAGACTTCTCNCCCTCCCTTCCTCCACACACATAGAATGCCTTGAGACAAGTCCATGGTCAATACATTTGAAGATGTCAGACTTCTCTGAGAAAACACATCAGAAAATCATGGCTTTTCTATAATACCAATGCAGCATATCGAGAAATTACATTTAAACAACCCACACCCATTTCATGCTGAATACACATTTCTCATGTGCAACGGCAGAAAGTTTACAGATTGTCCAAAAGCCATATCTACGGACATCAGACAAGCTCATCGACAAACTGTGTACAATGAATCCACCTACATGACCAAAGTTGTATATTCTGTTCCGACCAAAGAGACATGACGTTCACATGTTCTTTACCACCAATTTGTTGCTGCTCCTTCCAATAACATGAAACCACAGATGAATAAAAAAAGAAACAAACACCAACTTAACTTGTTATTAAGACCAAATTCTACTTGGGTTTGGACAATCATTTTTCATCTCCCATGCCATGATCAGTTGCTGATCAACAAAAAATTTAATCCAGATTTTGGCTTCTCTTCTGCAATCGTTGATAATTTGAACATTGACGTATCAGTATATCGTTGACAATTAATCATTTCCAAATAATTTAAACTCTCCAATTAAATTTTTTCCCCATCTTCCATTGGTGTTCCATCCTCCCACTGATCTTCCAATTGCTCACTTACGATACATTCTCGTACCGAAATTTCAATTTGTTTGATGTTCAATCTCTTTCTCTAATGTAATATTTACTCTGATGCTGCAAGAAAACATTTCAAGCTTGTCGATATTCCAAGTTGTAAGTTTTCTTACAATCTCATATTTGTATTAATTTCATACTTCTTACTCTTTCATCAGCCAATCTTTTATAATGATCCATTTAATTAATGTAAAAAATTTTCCACATTCCAAATTGTTAAAATTTTTAATTTTCTGATGTTCCACATGTTCTGATGTAGCCTCTCTGATGTTTCCAACACTCTGATGCTCTGACTCCCTCAACGTTTCAGTCGTCTCAACCAATTTGGACGATATGTGTGTCTGGCTTCTCTGGACATTCTTACAGCTCTACTGTTGACATCTATATATGTATCCACCTCTCCGAAAATTCCGAAATATTATAAATGATACAGCTGGTCAGATGCTATGACACGTGGATGTTCAACAGCTCAGGGTATTCTGACAGCTGTGGAAGTTTCAACTTCTCTGGGTGTTGACTTCTGTGTGGGCATTTCCAGATATCTTCACCTCAGGGTGTTCTGAAATCTGTGCACGTTCTGACTTCTGCAACTTTCCAAAACTCTAGATGTTCCAACAACAACTCTCGATGCTCTGAAATCCGTAGACGTTCCAACATCTCTTGGTGTTCTTAAGTATGTGGACAATCCAACATAACTGAATGTTTTGACATCTGTGGGCATTCCACCATCTCTGGGGATTCTGACAACTGTAGGTGTTTTTTTTTTTACATCATCTGTGGACATTCCAACATCTATAGGTGTTCCAAGATCCGAGGACGTTCCGACATCTATGAGTGTTCCAACATCTGCGGATGTTCCGATATCTATTCGTGTTCCAACGACCGTGGACGTTCCGACATCTATGGGTGTTCCAACGACCGTGAACGTTCCGACAACTATGGGTGTTCCAACGACCGTTGACGTTCAGACATCTGTGGGTGTTCCAACGNAACGACCGTGAACGTTCCGACAACTATGGGTGTTCCAACGACCGTTGACGTTCAGACATCTGTGGGTGTTCCAACGACCGTTGACGTTCAGACATCTGTGGGTGTTCCAACATCTGCGGATGTTCCGATATCTATTGGTGTTCCAACGACCGTGGACGTTCCGACATCTATGGGTGTTCCAACGACCGTGAACGTTCCGACAACTATGGGTGTTCCAACGACCGTTGACGTTCAGACATCTGTGGGTGTTCCAACGACCGTTGACGTTCAGACATCTGTGGGTGTTCCAACATCTGCGGATGTTCCGATATCTATTGGTGTTCCAACAACCGTTGACGTTCTAACATCTATGGGTGTTCCAACATATGTGGACATTTCGACATCTGTGGATGTTCTGACTTCTATGGGTGTTCCAAAATCAGTGAACGTTCAGACTTCTATGGGTGTTCCAACATCAGTGGACGTTCAGACTTCTATAGGTGTTCCAACATCAGTGGGCATTCAGACTTCTATTGGTGTTCCAACGTCAGTGGACGTTCAGACTTCTATGGGTGTTCCAACATCAGTGGACGTTCAGATTTCTATGTGTGTTCCAACATCAGTGGACGTTCAGATTTCTGTGTGTTCCAATATCAGTGGACGTTCAGATTTCTTGTGTGTGTTCCAACATCTGTGGGCGTTCCAACAGCTATAGGAGTTCAAACATCTGTGGATGTTTCAACATCTCTGGGTCTTATTGACATTTGAGGAATTTTCCACATCTTTGAACTTCTGCACTTTCTTACATGTCAACATTTTCAACAACTCTGAGCTTTACAATCCCTATGGACATTCAAACTTTCCCCCTACCTGGACATTCCAAACTGTCAGGCCCCTCAGGATATTCCAATCTCTGGGCAATGATATCTTGCAACATGCTGAACAATTTAGACTTTCAAATGGCTTTAGGTGTTAAGACTTCTATGAATGTTCAAAACTGTCACTGTTCCAATATGCTATTACTCTACAACATGTCATTTAAATCTTCATACTGCTTCCATCTTTCTCTCATGCTTTGATCTCTGTGTATTTTAATATTACATTACATAGTTACACCGAAAAATATTCCATTTCTGAATTTCTGGTTTTGTCAAACAATGCTGAAAATAACCATGCAACACGAATCCATTTTCACATTGCGCTCTTCATAATTTTATTAGCGGCTGCAGCTTGAATTTGCAAGGAACCTCTCCACACGTCCCAGTTGCCTCACTCCCGCTAACAACGAGAGACCCAAACCGCAGTAGATAGTAACCCCTCTACTGACACGCATCCTGTTGCAAGCGTTGGCATTCAATATGCATCAGCCACCTTATCTTCTCTTGCAGTTTCCACACTTCCTTCCTAATCTCTATTCATTGCATAAAAGCATGTGACATTACAAACATTTCCTTTTGTGCTTTATCCATGCTTCACTAAAATTTTCTGTATGTAGACATTACATTTATCATACTTTTATAATGTCACAGCACAAACAAGCTTCCAAATTCTCTCCCACCTGATCTTGTAGAAATAACAAACATCGAAGTCATTAAAATTTTTACAACACAGTTTGTATAAATTTAAATCAAAACAAACGACAATTTTTAAAAATCTTCACAACGCCTTCCCTTAAAACCTATCATGCATGTCAGTAAACAATTGCTCCAGATGATCGTTGCTAGTGCAGGAGGACACTAATCATTTCACACATTATCTTCTCTTTCAGATTCAAAAAAATTAGTCCGAAGCAGATATTCAAGTAACATTTTTCATTCAGGCACACATTACTAGACACATGCTTTTATACTTTATGAATACAACCAGACTAGTCTTCACTCTCACTTCCTACTGCATATAGCACTGTCTTTCGATGTCTTCATTTCAACTGCTTTTCATACAACACAATACCTTCACTTGTTTACGTTACAAACACAACATACAAATACTTACAACGAAGAAAATTAATAGAAGATTTGCAACTAGAGCTGCATGAATTAAATGACGTTGAAAAATAACGAAAGTTTTATTTCTTTAATTTCAAGTGAAAAAATTATCACTATTTAAAGACAAAAGTTTATAAACGAAACTATAGTTCTTCCTTTGACAACACCAAGGCACCATTAGGAACGCAGGGACATCTTCACCCTCACTGACAAACAGAACGGGGACAAGAAGATACGGCGGCCATCACTGTCGAGCCTCTCCCGACTCTCGCTGCCCACGTGACCAGTACTAGCTTCTGTAAACCAGAAAACCTCCTCTCCTGCAGTCGCTAGGAGACTGGAATACTAACCTTCGATGAAGTTCCGCCATCCAGCTTCCTTCGTTTTAAATCTGCAACAATATATACATATATTTACAAAGAAAGTGAATAATTGTTCTCTCTTGTGAACACACACATACAGTATATAAAGATAACTTACATAAACTGCAAGTACAGCAAAACTCAAGGGACCAGAAGTGTTGTAAAATGCAGGAAAGTCTAAAGAAAGAGGGCAACTTTTTGGTGGTATGAATATTACATTGGACTAAAAATAACTGGTGTAGAATTCAGGAAGGTGTACATACAGGAAGTGGAAAAAGGTGTTTCGCCATACAGATTCTGCGCTTTATTCTAGTAAAGTTGTTAGTTAATAAAATTTTATTTATTAATCCAGGCATTAAACTTTTTGTATCTTTAATTTAGAGGGGAGCAAGTAAACACTTTTATATCTGTGTTACATACATATGTCAAAAAAAAGTTTTTTTTGAGGTGTATATTTTATCCCTTTACTTTTTGTTTTGCACATTCTCTGTCATTTTTATAATGTAAAGTCAGTTGTCGACACAAACACTGGCATGCAGCACGCTGGGTGAGGAAGGAACATGTTTGGTTGGTGGAAACAGCTGAGGGACAAAAAAAAACAGGGGCTCACCTCTGTCTGGCTCGGGCGGATCCTGCGGGCGGCAATGCGGGGAGCCAGAGCTGCTATTGGACAGACTGCTGAGGTCACGCTCCTCGCGTGCATAGTAGTGAGGACGGTCACGATCGCGCTCACGTTCCGCACTGCCGTAGTAGCTGCCGTAGCGGGTCTCCTCCTTCACAGGCACCGGCATTTCCATGTAGCGGTCCTCCTATGTAAAAACACCCCTGCTACCTCTCTCCTGACAAGCACCAAGGTAACACAGCCTCTGATATTGATCGCTCTCACAGCCGCCAAGCAGTCACAGGGACAAACACCATTCACCTTGAACTTTTTTTTTTATACAAATCTCCATAATGAAACTTTATGACAAAACATTAATAATCAAAGTTTGGCATGGCATAGAGGACTATTAAACTGAATTGTCGAAGTTTGCACAGTTTCATTTAAATCCATATTTCCTAGGAATGGGCCAATTCAATAATTTTATTGGTTCTCTGTTCAGTACCGGTTCTTAAAAATTGGTTCTGTTATTTTTCCTGTTTTCTATTGTTGTAAATATAAGTGTCAGATATTTTGTAACAGCTTCCAGCGCTCTTTTTACATTAAGTGACTGCGTTCAAAGAAAAATATACACAACAAAAAAAGTTAATTTTATTCACACCTATGAAAAAACCTTTCCAGTTCTCAATGTTGAGAATCGGTGGAATCAAGAAATGGTAACTGGAAACAACCCATTCTTAGCATTTTCCCACATGGGACAGAAATTATGAAATAAAGACGGAACGTTTGACCACTGTTATAGATATGAAATGGAATCTTGAAGAAAAGAAGTTATATTTCGAAATAATTGCTAAGATGTTGTCTGTATCTTGACAAGCTTAGTTATTGCATACTGTCTCTGGAATGTAAGTCACTGAGAAATATATGCACATCAACGATGGCGGGGACACCCATCGTAACAGTTATTTGTGCCTCAACCTCATTCAAGTCTCAGGATTAGGATTCCTGAACATTCTGGTGGATGGTTAATCACACAGCCTAACTGAAGATGACAATATAACCTATGAAAAAGATATCTCGCAATTTGTTATGTGGAGAAATATCTCACACTTAAAGAAAAACCAACTAAAATACCATTTTTTCAGTTTCGCAATGTGCCCAAGCGAGAAAATTATTGTATACAAACAAAATATTGGTTCAACACTCGACCAGACAGTCAGCACAATGAGGCAAATGTGGTGCCCAATCAATTATCAGTGAATTCTGAGACTGCTGCAACTGAAGCTTAACATACAAATGTTTGACATGAAGGAAATTAATACTGTAAGACAAGAGGTTGACAACAAGTGGATTTACTTTACACAACAGAACAGTTGCACGCGAGACAGCAGTTTTGCCAAAAACACAAAATCTCCATGGCAACCTCTCTCCAGCATGATTCAGACATCATCCCAGAAACATCCTAATCGTGACTGTTCACACATGGGAATAGGAGATGATGAATATAATGCTAAAATTTTATACAGACATTCACTATTATGTTATGGTCACTTCTCCACTGTGCGTAAAAACTTGTCTCTGGTGGCCACAAGTCAAATAGGTCACTCCGAGATGGCAGTCAAGCCAGAATGTAAGTACTTACTGGATAAAAAATTGTCGGCGAAATTGTATACTTCAGTACATTATATAAGATAAAGAGAATACATCCTCTGAATGTCTCTGACAAGATACAGATGGAAGATGATAAATAGAGTAACATTATCACACTAGGCGAATCAGCTACGAATTTCTGAAAAACACATAACACCTTATCAAAAAAATATAAAACAAACAACAACAAACATAAAACTACAGGATACTTGCTACAAAACAAAGCACGTGGCAGAAGAGTTATGGAGCATACCCGATAGCGCTCCTCTCGCTGTGACGACTCCCGCAAGGCCGCCCGTTCTCGTTCCTCACGTGCTGCCAGACGCTCCTCCCGTGCTGCCAGTCGCTCCTCCCGTGCTGCTGCCTTCTCATCCTTTCTGTCCTTGGACCGCTTCTCCCGTTCCCCGCTCTCCTCCTTCTTTGACACTTTCTCTTTCACCTCGTACTCCTTGTCCTTTGTCTTGTCGCGGTCAGACTTCTCCTTGCTGGGCCTTGTTGGCGACACTCCCACCCTCCTGCAACGACAACACGCTTAACATTGCAAGGCAACCAACAAAAGAATACATATAATTCACAAATAAATTTCCTAAATTTTGATGTAATACCTCCGGAGATATACAACACATATTTAATACATTCCTTGCTCAGTATTCCAAGCTTACTTACAAAGTAAAAGGCAATGCACTCTCACCCTGGAGTGTTGTCCCGCTTACTCTCCGGAGGCGGAGCAGAGGCAATGTTGGCCATCTTGGCAGGCAGCGCGTCGCTCTGCTGCCGCACAGCGCTCCTCTTCTCTCCCCTTGGCTCCTTGGGCTCGCGGAGAGTCACCTCCTTCTTCTCCATCAACAACTTCTCTGTCAGCCGCTCCTTGTCTGTTAAACAATGCAGCCATTGCAAGCTTACATTTTCTGCAGGCTAACTGCCACTGCTCTTTCCTTAACTGAAGAACCCTCCCAAGAGTGTTTATAAAATGCAAAAATTTTTTTTTCACATCTAAAGGATATCTTAAGGTTTATTTTTTTACAAGTGTCACAGGGAAATTTAATAATAATAAAACAATAAAATATTACTAGGCCTTTTGAAGCATAACTCTTAAGATTTAAACTTTAAATTTTACATTCACATGTTATTTACGAGGTTATTCTTAGGCCATGGGGCTGGAATCAATTTTTTTCTCCGATATATATAGAACTTGACTTGCCTGCAATAATGGTTTAACTTCTGCTATTTTAATGTCGAATTTCACTGTCCATCTTAAAAGGTAAATTACACAATGTGTTCCATAAGAAATTACTTTATTATATTTTGGTGACTTAAGATATCATATACTATTATGAAGTTTGGTAGTAGTTTTGGGGGAGTTTAATATTTACAGCTTCAAGTCAAATTAAGTTCAGTTTTAATTTTTTTTTAGTCAAAATCGAGATTGCACCATAAATGTATGTGTGTACCCATGTACATGGAATAATGCCCACACCTCATAACTTCCAACCTCTCTTTCAATCATAGTTAACCAAGGAAAAAATCTGGGACTGGTTCCTACCGACAAGAAAAATTCTTTGCCTAAGTGATTCAAAGCGCTCCTTTTTCCCTCTTGCCAAAGTGTGAATGACTGGTAGGAGTGGTAATGTCAGTAACGTGATGCTAAGAAAAACAAATGATAACTGTTACATGGGTGGAGTGGCCGAGTAGTTTTCAGGCTGGTTGGTCAACATGCCACAGGATAACCAAACAAATTGTCTACATTTTAAGTTTTTGTTACTGTTCAGTGATCCAGTGAGCATACGGAAGTAGACAGACACTACATTATCTGACGATGGTGGGTGTGTGGTATACGTGTGAGACAGTCATTTAGGTAAAGTCAGTTATGAGAACTCAAGATGGCGGACTTGACCGCATCGGGTGATTGGTTGTCGTGGAAATTGAATTGGTTGTGGTAATTAAAGTTCCACCACAAAATATTTTTGGTCCACCGTGTTTGATCGCTGCAGAAACCTAATATAGAAAGTTACAGTCAGCAACGGTTCGGCATGGCAGTGGGTCCTTCGGGAAACGGCATTGAGGCTGCGCTGCCAACAAACATCGTGGTATTGGGCATTGTGGTATGGTGTTGACCGAGTTGCATGCTCTTTGCAAGATCTGCAGGACAGAATTATCGGAAGTGTGCGAGGCTGGGGAAAGGCCGTACTTGGTTGTGTTGTGAAAGGGAAAGTGGAAGGTAAGGTTTTGGTTAGAGGATGGGTCACGCTGTTTTGTTCACAGAAATGGGCATCAGAAAGCTTTTTTTTGGGGGCACAAGTGAACAATATCGGTGAACGAGTCATTGACCCGAATTGGTGGTTTGCGATAGAAGCAGTTGTAGCGCAGTTGAGGTTATCGCGCACAGAGAATTGATTGCAACGGGTTGTGCAGAAAAAGTCTCAATGGATCCAGAGCAATATCGCCTGTTTAGGGCCAACTGTAGAGATTTGGCTCACATTCGCAGTGATCTCGAGGAGGACCATCTCCTCATCACATGTACAGAGCTGAAGAGGTCAAGGACTTTAATGAAGAGGAACACAGCAAGAGACTGGATGTTTTTGATGACATATATTACCAAATCATGGGTGTTGTGGCGAATTTACCCAAACTAAATTCGGATTGCCACTAGCGGACTGTAACGAAAATTCAGCGAATAAAAATGAACGCTTGGCAGTAGATGCACCCAACTCAACCTACCGCCATGATGTCCGAACGAAGACTGGTCCTTCTTCCTCCAGGTCAGGGCCACCAACCCTTGAGATGCGCAGACAACCAATGAATGCGCACAAAGTCAGGAGCGCGGGAAATACAAAAATGGTCCCGCACAAGAAACTGAGTTTAACTAAAATAACAACACAAGTTCGGTGATGAAAATTACGAAAGGTCTAAGAACTAAACAATTCATGTAAACAATGTCACAAGTCAACCACCCGAGCGAGATCGTGGGCGCGCTTGAGGCGACCTTCCGCCAAACAGAGACGTAAAAGTGCCGCCTGTGCCTCAGACATCTTGCAACAACGAGAATTGCAACCCTCAAGACAAAAGGCAGACGAGAAAATTAATGCCGACGGCAGCCAAGACGACACTAACTTAAAACAAAACAAAACATGATTGCGAATGCTGTCAATAGCATCCCACAAAAAGGCAGAGAACAAAGGATTCGTACGAAATAAAGGACCGAAGCGCGAAAACGTGGACACAATGAGAACAAAGAGAAAGTGCAGACGTGCACACAAAGGAACTGGAAAACCAAGAATAAAAACGAAACCCCAGGAACTTTTACTGTTCACGTTGTCCGCGGCATCCACCAAGCCTCTTCTTGACGATAAACACTTATTTAGTATACTACTCGAGGCGGCAGATGCACCCGACTCAATCTACCACCATGATGTCCGAACGGAGACTGGTCCTTCTTCCTCCAGGTCAGGGTCGCCAACCCTTGAGAGGCGCAGACAACCGACAAATGCCCACAATGTCAGGCACGCAGGAATCACAAAAAGGGTCCAGCACAAGAAACTGAGTTTAACTAAAATAACCACACAAGTTCGGTGATGAAATTTACGAAAGGTCTACGAACTAAACAATTCATGTAAACAACGTCACAAGTCCAAACAATGGGATTGGCCAACACTTTGGCTAAGTTATCAGGGACTGGCAAAGAAGCATCTGCAGCAGGTATGTCACGTACTCCTAGGGTTCCATTTCCAACCATAAAGTTACCCAGTTTTAGTGGAGAAATCAAATCATGGTGATTAATTGTTTATCAACATATAGAAGCATTCGTCAGTGCATCGCCAGTCACTAGAAATTGTTACGCATTAGTGCAATTATTGTCAACTATTAATGAGAATGTGGCAGCACCGAAGATATTAGGAGCATCTCTGCATACCTGGGATTCGTTGTTACTCCATGTACTACAGACAAAGTTAGAAATGAGCCTGAGAAGAGAGTAGGAACAAACCATTACAGAGCCTTATTAATTACCGACCTTAGAGAAATTCATATCATTTTTGAAAGGAAGGCAGAGGATGCTGGCGTCACTTGGGGTAGGGCACAAACCCAAGACAATACACAAGGGTAGCAGCCAAATATACACAAAGTCATCTGGTTCACTTGCAGAACAGTCATTCAAAGGCCAAGCCAAAAAGGGTTCACCTCATTGTATTATGTGTCAGGAGACCCATTCATTACCAAAGTGAGCACAGTTTTCACCTAAGTCGCCCAAGGAGCACTTTGACATTGCAAAACAGTGCCCATTACAGAGGAACTGTGAAACCTGTAACAGGAGGCACCACACACTTCTGCACTTTGACAACTCGTCGCCCAACCAAGACTCAAGTTAACAGCAAAGTGCAGACACAAGTGATGAAATACTTACCCCTCACTAAACAGCACTGCACCTGCATTATTCGTTTTATTGGCAACTGCCATTGTTTGAGTGAGAGATACTACTGGCAACATACAGATGTGCCCCGCATTGTTGAACTCTGATTTTATTACTAGCAACTTTTTTTCGAGGTTGAGGGTGGTTGTGGAGGTAAAGGGTATTGCAACATGTTGCATCCAGCCAGCTGGTGTGGATTATCAGTTGTTTACCATCAAGACACTGGTGCTGAACAAAATTGGGAGCTGTTCATCGATTGCGTGCGCGCGTGGGTAGTGGTTGAAAAAAAAGTGGGATGTGGGGGTTGGGAGGAAGAGAGACACACACATTTTAAATATTTGTTATTATTTATCACACTTNGGCGCATGGGTAGTGGTTGAAAAAAAAAGTGGGATGTGGGGGTTGGGAGGAAGAGAGACACACACATTTTAAATATTTGTTATTATTTATCACACTTATTAAAAAATAATAATTTGGTCACACGAATCTCAGTTCTACTTTATTTATCAACCACCTTGCTCTTTTTATTCTAAATCACATTTTGCTTTATTGCTGTATATAATAAAGTGGAACCGTATTATTGCCAGTATGTCCTATAGCGTCACATCCATCATCGCAATAGTTTTTAAATGCACCGTCATTTGCCAAATGATTTGAAAGGTACTTAATTTTGTTTATAACGAAAGTCTGTTAATGAAGCCTTTCATTATAGTGATACAAAGATTTGTAAACTCAAATTTTTTAAATATTTAAACATGCCGCATTGCAAGTGACATCCACCCATTTGCCCTGCTAGAGCCAGCCTTTGTTAATCTGTGTCGTGTGGCATCACTCGCATCAGATGGAGTGAAGGATACGGAGGAGGGATAGGAAGGGGGCGGAGAGGAATGGTAGGTACTGTTGAATGTAGCAGTGGCGGCAAGATGCTATCAGCCTACTGCTCCTCTATGTTGTAGGGATAGGAACTCTCTGCCGCTAGCCGCTTCTCCAGGTGCCAGACGTGTAAGGGAAAAATCATCTAACAGTCGCTAGACAATATTTCATTGTTTATGATGGTTTGTGCATTTTTTGCATCTTATGTTAAGCGGATTTCAATCGTGAGCGTAATTTTGTGTGTTACTGTTTTTGTAAACCTTAGTTGTTTAAATTATGGAGTGTCCTAATAAAAAAAAAACACTTGACATTGCAACAAAGTTCAAAATCATATGCGAGGTTTTCAAATGTACGTGGCCTAAATAAACACCCTTTTAGTGTAGTTCACTGTATAAAAAATGCAACAATATTTGTGTGTTGAGTATTTCCCTCATCAATACGAACGACCCATTTATCGCATTTAGTTCTTTCGATAAAGTTACAATGGAATTTTATTTCCATAAAAACAAAATTTCCCAAAGCATCATCAAAACAAACTCTCATAAGAAGAACCGCAAAACAATCACATCTCACGAAAGATGTTAAACTAGAGTACCCCACACCACCAATAAAATAAACGGAACCAAAACTAGTATATTGATTGGTCATAACAAACATAAAACAAATTCGGAATGGCAACCAGCTATAGTAGCCTACATACTGTTGTGTGAATTACAATGTTGAGTCGAGCAGAAATATCAAAAGAGCATGTATGCAATTGTGAAGTACAATCTATGAGATGTTATTACGAGTGTACAAGACAGTGAATTCTGCACTATAAAAGTAGCGGTAAATTGAGGTAATGTAAATTTTGTGCCTAAGTAAACAAATTGTAAATATATGCTGGTAATCCACACTTTTCTATAGTAAAACAAGTTAAAATCATAAGTTTTTTATTTGTTTTAAATGTCTTGTTTTCAATGTTGACATTTTTCATTTCCTTCAAATTATTATTCCTGATTGGCCAAATATTTTTCTAACTTTCCATAAAGCTACAATTGTTTACGTATGAACACATACGTGCGTTGTCCGCTGGTTGTAACAGAACGGAAAAGTAACATCTGTTCATGGTGCCAGCCCTTCCCATTACGAAAATCAACTCTGTCTACACATGGCACTGGAGTAGGGCCATGGACTTTTCGCGATCGCGAATAAACGACAATAAATGCGAAATACTCACGAAATTTAGTTTTTATGCAAAATATGGTATACCAGACTTTAATACGCTAAAAAAAAGCCACATTTTCCAGTAAAATTTTGTTTACAATATTGCAAAGCAAACATGCACTCACATTTTAACACTAAGTAGCAAAATACCGTATTTTGGCATGAAAAAAAAAAAAAAAAAAAAAAAAAANCGACTTATTTTGGGATATTGGCATAAAATTTTTTTTACCCCAAAACAGGTTCAGAAATTGGCCAAACAGTACATTTTAATGTTTCAACTTAGTTTGTAAGGGGGTAAAAAAATGTGAACAAATGAATAACTTCTCACTCGGGCAATCATTTGTTCACTCACGTTCATAAACAAAATATCCTTTATCGCGCACAGGTAAAAAGTGAACATGTTTGAGCTTGGCCATAGATGCCGCACATGAGAAAATAATTACGCTGCTGTACAAGAGAAAGATATCTTACGTAGTTGGCACGCCTGCAGCCGCGCCACAAATGCACATTGATAGACGCCATTTTTTGTAACATGTTGCCGTGTTTTTGCTTTCTCAAGTCAAGATACCTTTTGTGGAATACTATATGTGGGACATATATTTGTAAACAGTAATAATAAAATTTTCAATTATTCTGTTGTGTAAGGTAGAGTTCATTACTATTTTGTATTTTAAAAAAAGAATAGTTCCTGGTGCTTCTTAATTCTTCGCCTAGTATAGTTTATACACCTAAGTTGACAACTCTAGTTGGCACTGTATTTATTTGGTATTTACTTTACTATTTGTTTTTGCAAGGGGTTCCTGTTACGTGTGTTAACGTATTTTAATACTGGGACATTGTTTAATACGCCAAAAATTCTTTACTTACATGAACGGGAACGGGAATTATAAAAGTGATGGTTTCTTCATATTTGATGAACGAAACAAAACTATGATGTGTAAATACTGCGACAGCCGTGTTGAATGGCAACGCAAAGACACGTGCAAAAAACATGTACAAGATAATTAGCACAAACAAAAAAAAGAACTCTACCTGAAAAAATTATTGCACCCCAAAACAATTGAGCATTTTTAGCGCAATTGATAGCAGTCGGACAACGAAACAAAATAAACAACAGTTAGACTTCACGAAAATGTTGCTCAGAGTCAACATACCTATTGAAAAGGCAGACGATAAGTTCTTGAAAAATTGGCTTCGAAAATATATACCAGGTAAGCATGTAAATGCAGGGTTTTCTTCTATCTATTTTTTGTTTATATAATTGCACAGTGATGCTAGGACAATGTCTTCCCACTTTATGAAAAAATATCTATCTTCATAGGTTCCTATAAAATCAACATATCCTAAATGTCATAAGTCGACAATTTTTATTTTGTTGNCCTGACAATGTCTTCCCACTTTATGAAAAAATATCTATCTTCATAGGTTCCTATAAAATCAACATATCCTAAATGTCATANAGGACAATGTCTTCCCACTTTATGAAAAAATATCTATCTTCATAGGTTCCTATAAAATCAACATATCCTAAATGTCATAAGTCGACAATTTTTATTTTGTTGCTTTGAAATCACATTTCCAATGTAGGCCTATGTGTAAAATTTTTAGGTTCCTTTTTCTATTGCTATAAAAAATTGATTACAAATATAAACCAGAAAATACAGCAATTTGTATGAATTTTTCTTACAAGCTTGGGTTAATTATATGGAATTAAGTTTTAAAAAAACAAAGAAGTAGGTCTAACCAATTTCTCACTTTTATTTCAGGTTCCGGAGATATTCCAACGGTCCAGGTCCTGAGGAAAAATTATGTCCCAAAAATCGGAGAGGATCATTTTACTCAATTAAAGGAGATTTTAAAAAACAAGAGAGTTTGCATCATTCGTGAAGAAACCACAAACTGAATGGGGTGCTGCGTATTTGTTGTTTTGATACGTGTTCTTTCAGACATTGGTGAACGTGTTTGTAGGTGGCATAAAAGAACTGGAGAATGCTAATGGCACCGAGTGTTCACAAGCAATTTTGTCTGTAGTAACACAGCATGAAATTAAATATGAAAATGTTGTAGCAGTGGTTAGTGACTCTGCACACTACATGACTAAATGTATGGACTCTTTGAGGGTGATATTTTCAGAAAGCATGGTTCATGTTCAGTGCTGGGCACATAAACTTAACATTGTAGCTAGTTTGTGCCACAATTGAATTCATGTGTTCAAAATGCCAAGTAAGCATTTCTCAATGCTCGTAAGAGAAAACACAGATACAGTAAAGCACCAGTACAACGAACTTCATTACAACGAACATTTCATTAGTACGAACAAACCATTTGGTCCCGCCAAAATGCTATACTTTCACATGTAAATAATTTTCAGTAGTACGAATTTTTCGCTTAAAATTTACGGTCGATTTATAAAACATTCGCTTTAACGAACACCTTTTGCGCTTCACGAATCCAAAAATTTTGGTAGTAATTTTTTGTAAACGGAAATGAAATTAACTTTTTGCATCCACAAACGCCGTGGACACTTACGAAAACATAAACAATTTCACTGGTATTCTCATAGATGTTGCAGTTCTTTGGTGGTGTAGTTGGTCACAAGCTTTTGTGTTGGCTGATGCAACTAGCGCTTGCCGGCGGTTCAGTGGAGAACTACGTTAACAGCAGCAGATACTACAGTACAACGTGGTGCGGCAAAGAAAACGCTAGCAGCTTAGTGCGAGATTACGACACTGCCTATGAAATCTGTGCCCGCGACTTAACAACAGTTTTGCGTCAACCTATAGTGTTAGTGACTTCTATGAGTTACTTCGTAAAGTATGTAAACATTGNGTATGTAAACATTGTGTTTGTTTAATTCCGTGTTTGCTGTAATAGTTATCTAGGGATGGGTCGGTTCGGTTCTTCTGTTCCAATTTATACCGGTTCTTGAGGTTTGACTCGGAACCGGTTTT